>JAPDSC010051070.1:0-13121 GCA_026290005.1 Latrodectus geometricus | reverse complement strand
ATGTAATCTTTGTAAATTACAGTATTAAATATTATGTCCAAGACATCTAAATAGAGTTTTTTTTTCCTTTGAAAAAAATATCAAGTAGCATTTCATGTCAGTTTTAAAAGTTTTGATATCTTTCAATTCCAGAAGAACGAAATGTGAATTTGATCTTCATGTGAATCATATTGTTGCATGAGTGAAAGTTTTAGTTGTCTATGGTGTTATTTTACAAGTATATAATTTTAATTTAGTTTCAATCATGATAATTATTCTGTTATTTTAAATTGATAATTCACTCTAAAAATTCTTGTATTTAGCACAAACATCTATTTTACTATGCATTATATGATCTTAACGATCTTGCATATTTAACACTAAAACTGTTCTAAATGCTTTATGAAGCCAAATTTTTCAAACCTTTGCAACAGATAATTCCCTTTTTCTGTGACATTATAAATTTCTCCTTAAAATACACAAAATAAATTCAAATTTTCTTTATAGTACTATTGATTGAGCTTTTTTAGTATTCCAAAATTACATTTTACTGGTAATTTTAAAAACAAAAACCATTTCAAATACAAAATAAAAGTCAATATAAATTTATGTGACACTGATTTTCATGAAACTCTTTGCTATATAAAACTACATTAGTTTTCTTCATTTAAAGATATATTTAAAAACATATTTTAATTGCTTATAAGTATAAGTATTTAATATAAAATCTATAAATAAAATAAGAATAATTATTTAAATTCTAAAGGCAAATGCAAATAAATCTTACTTTAAATGCATTTGCCTTTAGAATTTAAATACTTTTGCTGTGATCTTTTAATTTCATATACTGTATATATACCATTTACATTTAAATTAAACTTCTTTAAAAAATGAATTTTGGTATTGATTTAAACCTATGTAATACATATTTATTTCATAAATAATTTTCTTATGTTTAAGGAAATGAAATTAAATATAAAAATTTAATTAATTCATGTAATATATGTCTTTTATAACAAAATTGGGGAAACTACACTTTAAACAGGAAAATATTTTTCTCATGAATGAGAAGGAATTTCTATTTGTAAACAAATAAAAGAATTAAAGAAAATTATTATATCACTATTGAATAAACTTAAGCTAATGACTTAAAAGTTCTAGATTTATTTTCAGAATTTTGATTCTTACATTTTATAATTTATTGAAGGAGAAATCATTCATAAGAATTGCAATTAATTCAGGAGAAAATTCTTTCTATGTATAAATTACTATCTTGATTTATCGAAGCATGATAAAGAAGAGGAATTATTGTTCACTTTGTGATGTGAATGAATATTTTAATGCATTAAATTAAAACGTGGTTTAGTTTCAAAAACCTTTCTTTAATTACTTAATCATGCATACTGTTTAATGCTAATTTAAAACAATCTTATTGAATAGTTTTAGGAATTTAATGTATTTGAATAATTTATATATTTCAGATAAAGGCTTATTTAAAAACAGTAATTTAAGAGACGCAAACTTCATATTTTATAATTTTCTAAAAAAAAAAAAAAAAAAAAAAAAAAAAAAAAAAAAAAAAAAAAAACAGTGATTCTAAAAATACGTAGGCGTTGTTGTTTTTTATTTTTATTTTTAGTGCATTTAAAAAAAATTAAAATAACTGCCATGCTTTTAATTTTCTTATTTATGTTTGATGGGTTTTTTTATATAAATCCTATTTACATTTATAATGTGCATTTCAATCAAAAGAATCATTAGTTTCGAATTTAAAAAATACTTATTTTAATGGTGTCCATTACATAAAGCAATTGTTTGCATTTTGGATGTGTGATTAATTATCAAGTAATAAATCTAGCACTTACTTATCTTTAAATAAGCTTATAAGGATTATAAAATTTTCGAACATTAGAATGTTAATATTTCACAAACTTGTATGTTAAAATGTATTTTTACTAATTTTACTTAGTTATTATTTTTATTTTTTCAATTCTTCAATTATCATATATTTACAACGTGTTTAACAAAATTTTTAATAGAAATAATTTTATAAATTCATTTATATATATTTTATAAATTCATTTATATATGTATATACGCTTATTTATTTTTAGATTAAAATATACTTTTATTTAAAACTTGGTGTAAATTAAATATTAAATAAGAAATTGTTAATAAAAAAATTTAAATTATTTTATAAAATAAAAAAATAATCAAAATGTTGCATTTCAAATTTAAAAGAATTGCATCCATACAACCTGAAGATTTTACCTTTAGATTTTAAGAGAAATAAGCATTTTAAATTGAAAATAATATATTTTCGTTTAATCTAAAGAAGTTATGTTTATTAGGCCTTAAATTCATTATTGGAAAAAGAAAAAAATCATGTTTAAATATTATTTGAAGATTTTAAAGTACTCTTTTTTTAATTATTGTTAAATTCACATGTGTAAATGACATGTTTTTAAGATTGCAAATAGTTTTCAAAAATTTACTTAATATATTATTAACAAAGATAATTGAAACATATTTAATTTATTTTGTTTTAAACCCTATTTAGCTTTATATACACATTGATATCTAAAGGATTTTGGCCAGTTTTACGAAGAAATCTAACCGAAACTTAAAAACATAAGGATTGGAAAATTAGTTTAAATTTATTTTCTAATAATACATTATATTATGCTAGTGCCCAATTCTACTTAAATCCAACTAGAAGAAGAAGAAGAAAAAGGACCTATATTATGCTAATTTTTTTAAATATATGTTAAAAAATGAAACATGAATATTTGACTTTTAAGGAGAACAATTATTTGATCTCATGTTTTTAAATATTTGTTTTTTATGACATCATTACAAATAATTAACAAAATTAACATCTTTTAATTTGCAATATTACACAAACTACTTAGATAAAATAGTAACTAAACTTAAGTGCTGATATAATTATTTAATATATATCGTCTGAATAACATGAGTTGTGAACTAGCTAAATGTTTAATGAGAAATTTGTCAAAATCCTGAATTGTATGCTTATTTTAAAGCTTATTGAATCTTTAAATTAAGGAAAATTATATCTTATAAGATAAATAATAATATTTAAGTAAGTGAAATAGAGATATATAATAATAATAAAGATAAATAATAATATTTAAGTAAGTGTGAAATAGATATAGCAAATTAATATAAATATTTTATATTATTTTCAGAGAGCAATTTAAGCGCTCTTGCTTTAGAAACTAATTATTCTGTAACTACATCTATCGCTTTACTTTATTATTGTTTTGATGTTTTGTTGTTATTGTAATTCTTTTTAATTTAAATTAAAAATTTAATAACAACAAGAGTTTTCTCGTAAATTATAAAATATTAAAATTCACAAGTGAAAAGATAAAAAATTTTCCTATATAAAACATGATGCAAGCATATTATAAGAATATTGTCTCAAGAAAATGTCCTTAAATTGTGATATGAATAATATTTTAATAATTTTAACTAAAATATTGGCATTTTTAAAATTTTTTGATAACTTCGATTTATATTTCAAGAATAATCTGAAACTATTTAAACTATTAAATATACATTTACTTTTGAAAAATTTGATATAAAAGAAAATAACACATAAATTCCATTATGTAAAAACAAATGTTATTTATAGATCCTAAATCTTACAATATTGTGATTTATAAAACTTTTTACATGAATAGGAATAAACATCGAATGATATATAAGCGTTCATTTAAGAATGCAATAAACTTATGCACTTGTTCCACAAAAAAGAGAAATTAACATTATAAAAGAGAGACAAACAGTGCTTAATTGAATTTGTTTAAAGTGCAAATTATTTTAATTTTATAATAACTATTTTCTGTTTATCTTTTTCAACATTTCCATCACGCAATTTTCTGTAATTGTTCAATCCATTTTGGCTTCAACTATAGATTCGTTTATACTTTAAAAAAAATTGTTATTTTTGAGAATTAGAATAAGTTTTTAATTTTAATGATTATTTAATTGTTATCTATGAATTAAAAAATCAGCTTTTTTAAATTTTAAATTATAATTTATAATATAAAAATAATAAATTAAAAAAACGCAAAAATCAATAATATTCGCAAATTTTTAAGAATAAAACAACAAAAATAATTAAAACAAAAATTCGTTAAACGATAGTTAAAATTTTAAACAATAATATTTTTAACAATAGTCTAAAACCTTGTATCTTCAATAGCTTTTAAAACCTGTCTTTCTTATCGAGAAACTATATTTTAAATGTACTTGAAAAACAAAGTATCTAAGAGCTTTATTTTTAAAATAAAGTGTAGATCAAAATGAACCAATAAAACAAATCCCCCAAAATGCGGACGAAATGACCTAACCCTAATGGAATACAGCAAAATAAATAAAACCCATCAATAAAAACAAGTAAATCTGTGTTGAAAAACCGCGATCATTTAGTAAAACTTCATAAATCATCAGGGACATTCTGAAAGTGCATGTATGTATACATTCCGAGCCGTAAACCAGTCGCACAAATCCTTCCATAATTTTGAAAAATCCCCATATTTTCCGATTTCGGTAGAACACCAAAACGCTTTCATGTACATTAGACGTCAAATAACAATCTCTCATCTGAAAAGCGCCTTTTTTCCCCAAAAATGTTCCTCGACCTCGTTTGTGGGCGGAAGCGGGGAAGTGATCGATCTTCCTACGCATTTCTAAAGGTGCAAGGATGAGGAAGAGATGTGCCCCCTTCCACTCCCTACCCGGAAGTGAATCTCGCGCATGCCTCGCCTGCTTTTAAAGGAATCAACAAGCCCTGATCCTAGGAAAATCTGAAAGAGAAGAGCGTTCCTTGCAATATTTTCCACGTCATTGAATATTCATGCAAGAAATCTGCTTTTATCTCAAATCTAAATCACTTTAATGTCAAATGCAGGAATTTTGAGTCTGAAAGGTTGTTTTACTTCATTCGAATTAATTGTAAAATCTACAAGTCTTGGCTAATTGCTTGATTAAATATTAAAAGAATATATTAATTTAAATTATGAATAGTCTCTCACTATTATGATTGCATAAAACCAATTATGTTTGACAAATACTTCTTAGAATAATGGTTTTAAATATTTTCCGGATCTTTGATTTATTCAAAAGCTTTTAATTTAGCTTTAGGATAATGAATAAATTATGTTTTTGCCAAATTTATGTTGGTTTAAAATCACAAATTTTTTGCATGGTAAAATATTATATTTTAGTTTAATAAAAAAAAATTCTTGATTTGTTCTAGAATAAAAATTTGACAGTTATCTTCTTAATAATTACATTTTTCTGGTTAACAACTAAGTAGTTTTACATCGACCAACCACTAGAAATTTTTGGCACTACAAAGGGCGGGGCTAATAACATCTTATGCAGTAGTACAGCTCCTGGGTATATCATCTTACACCTGAAAGAGAGTGGATCTTCGTAATTCAAAAGCAGTGAATAAAGAGAAGAATAAATTTGTTGTATTACTTTCAAAAATATCATTTCATTTGAAGGACAATGAGATCATGATTTGTTTTACATACACTGGCCGTCATATCCAGTATTTGACATCATGAAATTTTAATTATCTTTTTACGTAAAGTTATAAATTAAGGTTTTATTTAATATTACTTGTGGGTTTTATATACATGCTTAATTTCATTTAAATTATATCTTTAAAATTATTTGTTTTAAACAACTCAAATCAGAAGCATAACCTTTTAATCTTTAATTTTCATTTCAGTATCTTTCGTAAGGAAAAGTAATTGGTTAAATACAATAACGAAATATTAATATATGAAAATATATCAACTTATTTCTCATGTAAATAGAAATAAGTTTGTATGAGAAAATGTTTTCTTGCAACTACTGTATAATTTTGAATATACCAAACACATATGCATGTGTATTTTAGAGAAAAATATATAAAACAATTTTCTTTAAAAAAATATTTTCTGTGTATTCATGTAGGTTTGAAAATATTCTTAAATAATTCATATAGTAATCAAAAAATAAATAAGATTAAATACAAATAACATAATATATTGTGATCTAAAATAAAATGAATTTGTTTATTTTTCAAGAAATACCAATCTAAATGATTATTTAATTTTCTTATATGATTAATGATTAAGAACATTAATCGTTAACTGATTGTGATTCATAATTAATCAAATTATTTCTACAGCTAAATTCTCCTGTTTTTTCTTAAAATGTCTGATTTATTACTTGAAATATAAATTTTCCTCTAATTCTGTCTAATGTCATTCATATGCGTCAGTTTTTTTTCCTTACCAAATAAATAAAATAAATAATAGTTCGCTTCTTTAAAAGAGTTTATCTAAGAGTAAAATTACAAATAAGAAAATTTCCATTGCTTATTCTAAGAAAGATTATGTTATTTTTGGTATAAACGATCTGTTTTCTTACGTAATGATATATTATTAAATCACGTAAATTAATATGGCAATTCATATCTTAAGGAGTTATTTTTTCCGTAATATCAACGAAAATTAAAAATACTATCTTTATTAATGGAATATTAAGCTTTTGCATTTATAAGCAGACTAAAATAAAATAGATCAAGTTATCTTACGAAAATTCTATTTGCTTAAAAGTTAAAATAATAATACTAACAAATGTGCGTATGTTTTAGTTATTACATAATCATGTTCACGTATAATATGAAATATTTCCCTGGTTTTTAATCCTACTTTTCAGTAAGACATCTATTTGGTAGAAAAAAAATTAGGTTATTTTTTTTAATTTTTAGACTTATAACTTGCCTCGGATTCACTTTGCAAAGAAAGTTTTAAATTATTTTAAGGTTCATCTTTAGCTCCTGCACAATCCTATGATTGCTAAGATGTCTTTTAACTTCGATTATTTCAGTAATTTCATCGACATTTTAGACGATGTTGTATCCGTGTGAGGTCCCCTATAACATCAAAAATACCTGAACGGAAAGAACGAAACTAAAATGTTACAGAATGTGAAGTATAAACATCATTCAGAAATTTTGCTTTCATTTTTGCAATCAAAGAAAACTTGTAAAATGCATCGAATTTTCTCTTCGTTGACTTCCATTTTTATACTAGATCACTCATACCTGAAATGACCAAACAAGAAAATCTGACTTTTTTAGTGTGATATGTCACCCTTCGAACGAGAATAAATCTTAAATTATTTGGGTGAAACTTTACGAGATATCAGTAACTACAACCATTTACCGAAAGAATAGTAGGCTTCTTTTTCTCCAACCTAATATATACAAAATAATTACAATGAAAGCTTTTCTATTAAATCATTAGGCATACATTATTTACACCTCAAAAATTAAAATTTATTGAACTAATTATTATGCTGTCATAAATAAACTATATGTTATTTAATTAAATCAATATATTAAAAGTCTAGAACTAGAATTATTTTGTCTAAAAATGTATAGATAATCACAATCTAACTATTTAAATATTTATATATAAGCAACTTTAATATTTGAAATTTAAAAGCAAAACTATGATCAGATATTGTAATATAAATAATTAGATATTTAAAGGGTAAGATTTCAGTGTATTGAAGATTTAAAAAAAAACATTAATTACTTAATAACTATACTTAAAACACTGTTTTAACCAATCTATTTAAACTATTGAAATGCAATTAAAGTGATAATATTTCTATACAAATATAATATGATAAATCAGTAAAAGACAATTTTGCTATTATTGTCTGAATAAATTTATTGCTTTTATAAATTCCGAATATTAAATTTTTTTTATTTGAATTGCCTTACTATTATGTATTTACAGAGAGAGAAATATTTACACATTTACGTTTCTTTTATAAGCATGTAAATTTCATTAAAATAGTTTGTATACACGCCACACTTTATTTAATTATTTTGTATAAATGGAACATCATAAAATTACACATGAATGATTAAGTTATATATATATATATATATATATATATATATATATATATTTTAATTATGTTAACAAATACACATATTTATAAACATACATAATAATTATTCAATAAGATGATGTTTACAGCATATAAATAAGATAGTATTTAAATGTAGTTACAAAGGAATGATATAAGATTAATCTATAATAACTTCTAGAAGATGAAAAACACACACAATTTTGTACATTTTGACTTTGTTGAAATAATATTTTTCAAAAATAAGATACTTTCTCATTCACCGTATCTAAATATACGATATAAAATCGTTTAACTTTTCTGAAACTATAAATTTTTTATCGTCCTAAACTGTTGAATAAAGTTCTTTTTTTAAATGTTTACGATTGCCGTTTCATTACCTTTTTAATGCTATGGAAAGTGAGGAAATAAAATTTCCTTTTTCACCGTAAAATTACCAAATTACCTTTCATGAATTTTTACTTACTAGCGTGTGATTATATCACGAATTTCTAGGATTGCAAATTTTATTTTTTTTTATTACAACATTATTATATAAAAATAAATATTCATTAAAATAATTAACAAAGGTAAAAGATATTTATTTACATATATATATAATATTAGTTTGGGGAAAAAGTAATCCATTATTTTTTCGGTAGACGTCTGTAGTGATCGATATCTCGTGAGGTATCTATCAAACAATTTCAGATTTATGCTCGTTGGAAAGGTGACATTTGACACTAAAATATCCTCTTGCGGTATTTTGTTTGATGAATTTAGTTACGAGTACAAGGTTTTAAAAAAGGAAGACAACAAACAGAAATTCGATACATTTTCGTTTTTCCCTTGTACCGGCGAAAAAGATAGCCGGGTGGCTAAAATTGTGAAGAGTATTTATCGTCCTATATAAGACTGTAACAACCAGTTACGTACAATTTTTGTTCCGTCGATTCCGTTCGGGTATTTTTGATGTTAGAGATGCACCTCGCATGTGGATACAGCATCGTCGAAAATGTCTTTAATATATCAAAAATGATCGAAGTTAACCGCATGTCAGCAGTCGTAACGCGCAAGACCTAAAAATCTACATGAAAGCTGTTTTAAACCTTTTTACAAAGTGAATCCAAAAGAAGTTACATAAAGTTCACGTAAAAATAATGGATTTCTTTTTCCCCAAAATAATATTAACATGTACATAAAATCATTACTCTAAAGTTTTTAATTACTAAATGTTTTTAATTATTACTAAATGTTTTTTAATGCTTCGGAATTAAATATTAAGATGAGAAATATCAATAAAAATAGAAAATTAATTTGAAAGTCTTATTAGTTATATTTATGTGTTTAGTAATTTTTAAATGTATGTTTACATCTTTAGTAAATTTTGTTTGGTATTTTCAATATGGTTTGCATTGTTTTTTATAATGTAATAAATTATTGGGCTGTGTTTTATTAGTTATTTTTCATTTGTAATATATTTTACTGTTTAAATTTCTGTTTATTTTTTTATCGCATTATTGTAAATATATCTAAATATATAATTCCAAGAAAGTGTTTCAAAATCACAGATTATTTTGTTTCTCAAATGTTTCAAAAACTTAATCAAAATTTTGCAATCTTATACGTGTTTAGAGAAGAAATCAATTTAAATTTAATTACAAACATACCTCATGTTTGCTCGGAAGAAATTTAAGAAAATGTGTACACATAGATAAATAATTAATAGCAGAAATTTTAGCTTGTCATCGACAAATACATATTTTGCAGTTAAAAAACTTGCGAACGATAAATTATTGAACTTTGAAAGATAGTTAATCTTATCGATGTGCATTTCTGAGCGCAATAACGCAAATTAATTCACTATATATCGAATATAACGACATTGACATGTATAAGCCCAACAATACTTGCAATTGTGATAACACAAACATAATTATCAGAAGTACTAAGAATAACAGTTTCCAGCACTACGAATAACAGTAAAGCTAAGAATTTGACAACGTTCCGGGATAGATGTAATCATTTAGAAATACAAATAATGTAGAATCCAGAGCTACTGAAATACTGAAACTTAAATATTCTCCTTATATTCGGAAATACCCGGATTGATATATCCGCTTTGAAATATAAATAGTTTAGAATCAATCCCGAACTATTGAAATACTGAAACTTAGAAATTCTCATTATATTCGAAAATTCTTGAATTAATATATTAGCTTAGAAATATAAATAATTTATACAGTCAAATACTAGTGAAATGTTAAAACTATGTTAAGCATCTTGGATATTCCCATTTTGTTCGGCATTCATTTACTGATACATCAATTTAGAAATATAAATTTTGTAGAATCCAGAACTATTGAAATGTTGAATCTATGCTAGACATCTTGGATATTTTCATTATATTTACTGATGCATCCATTTAGAAATACAAAAAGGTAGAGTCTAGTATTATTGAAATGTAAGAACTAAGCAAAGTATCTAGGATATACCAATTATATTCTTTTTAACTCTTGTGATACTTCCAAGAAAATTTCTCCCCGACCAGCTAAGTGAATTTAATTCAGAAGCTACGATAAATGACATTTATGTAATAACGATGATTGTAACTCTTTACTTTGAAATGGTGAAAAAATATGTGTAATTTGTATGGATATTTAGCTTCTAACATCTTTTCACATTGCAAATCCTGTATTTTTAGCAACCAATTTTAGTTTCTATGTAAAAATAAAGTTCCAATTCAACAACTGTTATAAATCTGTACACTATTAGACAATCCACTTTGATGATCTGATACACTTTCATCAACAATATATACATTCATCTCATTTACATTGGGACCTCGTTGACTCTTTGATTCTGTATGACATCCCAACTATTTATGATAAGTAATACGGATAATCGATATGATAATCGATAAGATAACAATGCAGGGGCAGAAGAAAGAAAAAATATTACCTAAAGTAGAAGAATATCAGAAAGGGAAAATGAAGTCAGGGGTGCTTTTTTCAATTGCAACTGATTAACGTTTTACCTTCATAAATTTTATAACAGATTATATCAGCCAAAAACACCTGCAAAGCACCCCAGTTTATATTTCTATTAATGATTAGGACTCTCAGACTTGGAAAAGAAACTGAAGTTAATTTGCAACAATTGCTCTTTTTGCTGTAAACAATGATCGTATTGTTTCGATATTTCAGTTTGCTGGCTTCTGTATTGCAAACGACTCAGAGTGTGAAGATGCCATCGATACTGGGAAAAAAAGATAAATATTTCCTTCACTGTTTTATATAAATACTTCTATATAGACATCCATATTGGTTAAGAAAATTACCATACTTTCATTTATACTGGATATATATTCCTCTATTGCAGTCCACGCTATCTCATAAAGCATTACTGTATCGCATTAAATATTTTTGAATTATAATCGATATTATATGAACAAAATGGTTAGAATTTAATAGATAATAAGTAAATAATATCTATTTATGTTAAATACTATTACATTAAGATTCAAATCACATATAATTTGTGATCTGTGTATATTTTTGTTTGTGACATCCACGCTAGATGTAGAGATTTTCGTATCATTATTTAAGTAAGCATTTTCTGTATTGCATTTTTGTTAATTTTATAGATAATTTTATTACCATAAATGGTGAATAAGGTTAGTCATATATTATTATTAAATCTTGGTATAAAGTTTTCATTGAAATACTTGTTGATATAAAGCTTCCAGTTTGATATTTTGTGTTTGTTATTAAAAGTAAATTGTCATGTTTTGTGATCCTTATTTATTTTATAATGTTTCTGTTTACAGTTTAGTATTATATAATAAGGCACAAACACATCCGATATAAAACTGCAATTATGTATGGCATTTATTTTAGGACTATTTACTGTAGTTACAATAGGTGAAAAATATCTTAATTATATAACAACTGATAAAGTTAATAATATTTACGTCACAATTGCTTTGTAAAGAATTCTGAAGAATTTAGAGTAATAGATGTGAATATAGACATTTGTATCACATTATTATGTATTACTTCAATCTCATTCATTTTACCTAATGAATGACCTAAATTCACCTAAATTCATTTTACCTAAATTCATTTTACCTAATGAATGAAAACATTTACCAATCAATTAAATACCATCAACTGAATTAATTTAAATGATTGTATTGATTAAAACTATATAATCCCTTTCTTCAAATTTAAATTATATGTTTTTGTATACGTTATACATTCATTTTATAAAATAATCTGTAAATATTTCATAAAGAAACAATACAAGAAAGCATGTTCTTGGTGAATTTATTTATCCATGATTATTATTTTAAATAAAATATTTACTTATCATTATAAAATACTATAGAAAACAGATACACATTAAAAAAATACAGTACATTCAAATTAAAGATTTCAAAATTATCATGCAGCGATAATATAAACACTTAATTAAAATACTTACATCTATCTATGTTTCAAATAATATATAGTATTAAGTTGAAGATTCATTTACACTATTTTACACATATTTATGAAAATTTATTCATTTTTTAAGAATTTAATGTATTATATATATAATTTTAATATTCCTAGAAAACAATGATACAATTTGTTTCTTCCTTTATATATACAAATAAATATTTATATTAAATATGATACAAAAATAGGTTTCTGAATTATTCCACTCACAGTAAATCTACATAACCAAAAGAAAAATAATAATAATAGAATCCCTTTTCATAATTCAGTCAGTGGCAACATCAAAAGCAATTTTCGCCTGCGTGAGGATATTGGTAAAGGTAAAACTGCTGAGCTCATGACGTCAAACAAAAGAATTACGCTTCATCTTATGACGTCAGAGATACACGTGTATGCCGTTTTTCCATCACGGGATGCCGAATAGGGTGGCATATGAGACGGAAAATTTCCGGAAAATATTCCATATTTATCCCAATGTTCAATATATCATGGATGATAAATATTTGCATCAAAATATTTAGGAAAAAAATTGTCCGTTAGTTTTTGCTTTCAATAAATTTTCATGTCCGTTTTATCAATGACCAGAAAGGGACAAATTTTTTTTAGAGATAAAAGCTGTCTTGTATTTTTGGTGAGTTTTATATTTTTACCATATATCAGATAAAGCAAATGCAACCATGAAATACA
>JAPDSC010051064.1:42610-56169 GCA_026290005.1 Latrodectus geometricus | reverse complement strand
ATATAATTAGATTAAACAAGAAATATGTATTCGTATATTCAGCATATCCCACATAGTTTCTATATGATTACGATCTGTATTTTGCGAAAGTCGTAAATGTTGTTAGAATTTAGATTGATTTGCATAAAAATAATTATAACGCTGTAGGAATGATGCTTTTATAATTTTATTATTGTCAAAGAAGTAAATGCCTATCGCTATTAATATAAAAGTACAATATAACAGGGATTACTTGACTTGTTTATCTATCTAGGTATCTTATATTTGTTTTACCTTGAAAACACTACCCGTTCTCGTAAACTTGCACATTGCAAGGCAATAATGATACATGGATTTATGTAGTTTTTTTCCGAATTTAACAAAATGAGCATTGTTAATAAGATCATGGTATCCGTTTCCAATCTTCACATGATAGCTATATCTTTCACGACATTACTAAAATGACTTATTGTACTTCCGCAGAAATGAGTAATTTTCACTCTATATACTAGCTGTGAATTCCTATCCTCTACAATCTCTACTGTTGGTTATTGCTGCTATTTTTTTATTCTTTTTTAGGGCAGGATAATAAAAGGTCCCTCGTGATTATATTTGTTGTGGACATATTTAATGTTGTATCATATTACATGTAGATTAATTTGCATTCTCTTAGAACGTAAGTCCAAATCACCATGCTTTGAAAATATTTGAATGATTCATTTTTGATTGATTAATGACTCTTTAATTTTCACGAGACTGGAAAATTACATCTCTTCTGGAGGGGAAAAATATTCTCAAAAATCTTAGAGTGTTAACTTTATTCCATGCGAAACTCATGTGGATGATCCTTAGTTTTTGATATGAGCCTACGTTTTGTTATATATTTTACATTGTCTCTAAATACTAATAAGTATGTATCATTTATAAGTAATCAATTCATTGCACTAAAGCATCTTTTCATGTTTTTCTTTACTTTTCAAAGAAATAATAATCACATTTAGTTTTCTTTTGTTATTTTTGAAATAAATAATTTTTATTTGAATATCGTAAATAAAATCATTCAATATTTTTTACTATTTTTAAATTTAATTTCATTATATTTAATCAGTTTATTGGTGAAATTATAAATTATCATGATATATAAGATTGTTACATATTTTAAAATTAACAAAATATACTCGATTTATTTCCTAATAAGAAGGATTCAACATTAGAAAGAGCATATTCATTCCATTTTTTTTTAACTAAACATATCACATGTTTAGTTATATGCTATTTAATTGAAGCAAGTTGTTATTCACATGTTGTTATTTAATTAAAGCATGTAGTAAATATTTCAAAAAAAAGTATGTTTCTATAAGCTGATTATTCGGAAATTTGAGAAAGAACATATATAATAATAAAATAAACAAATGAAAATTTACAGAAATATATTATTAATAAACAGCATAAAATGCTTCGTCAATTTGTAGTTAAATTCATACATCGCATATCTATAAAATATATTTCATTTTTTAACAGTTAGTAGTCTTTACAATAAATTTATATCTTTATTAAATGAGAAAATTTTGTCAGACACTTCATGTTAAACAACAATGGTTAAGTTTTTATGAACATGTATTTATTATAAATGATATACATTTTCATTTTTTCAAGCATAAACTTTGTTAATGCATTATATAATATATTTCTTTTAAATTAAATTTCACAATTCCATCGTTGATGTAATGATTTGCTGTAAATTAATCAACGCAAATTTTCAGTGTAGTAAAATAAATGATCCTACTGTCAAAAATTATGATTTATTTTATTAAACTACATCAATAAATAAAGTTAATCATACTGATTTCACTCCTATTTTCTGAGCATATAACATTTAATCTATTCGTAACATTTTTTTTTTTCATTCGAAAAGACAATCGATACAATTTGTGATTAAAATTGTATTGATATAGTGATGGATGTTGCAGTGTATTCAAATTTATTGTGTATAAGTAAAAAAAAAAAAAACGTCATTCCAAATTGTGCATTCTGCTATATTTAAACTACTATTAATCGTGTTTGTGTTTTGACATCAATGAAGAAGCATGTGCTTCTTCTAGTCATTATATTTGTTGTTTTCTTTAAATCAATAACCAAATTTCTAAAATATAGCTGTCTTAATTTAATCGTTCCTATACAGTCCTTTGTAGAGCACTCTCTGATTCTCGAATTTTGATCAATCATAGTACGTTCCTCTTATAGGCAATAGGGAAAATATTTTTGCAATAAAAATGTAATTCAAAAATCGGGCACCTAGGGGATTTCTGGTGAATATAGAAGAGTAAAAGTCCTATAAAAATAATTAAAATTTATTCAATTGTAGAATATGCTTACATAATGTGCTCCAAAGAGGTCAATTAAGAGTGGAAGGAACATTATAATGTGTCCATTGGTAAAGAGAAACAGACTCTAAATTGTTGAGGTGAAATGGCATGTAATATAAAATAATTCATTTCAAATAATGTTCTAATCATTACTCTATAAATACAGAATTTAAGTAATCATCGTAAATAGAAATCTAATCTGAAAAATGTCAACTAGTTTCAAATTTTAAATATTTTTATTGCATATTCCATTTGCATAAAATCCGTATGAGGTTTGTGCCAAATGATAATCAAATTCTAACTGCAAGAATGGGTTACAGAAGAGTCTGAATAAACTCATTATTTATAATCATTCATTGCATTCTATGAATCAGAAAATTTAAATGATATCGTAAATGTATAAAATTTTTGAATAAATTATAGCTGAGTGCTATAATGTATTACGATTAAAAACTGTTAGTTAAGAATGTATCGTTGTTCTGTAAGTATCAATCACTCCTTTCTAATAATAATATATGAAATAAATGGATATTGGTTGTTGAATATAAACACAAACATAACAAAATGACGACAGAGATTAAGTGTAAATTAAGGAATATTTTTGTATACGTTGACAAATCAATATAGTTGTGTGTGTGTGTGTGTGGTATCTTGTTTTTATAAAATAAGTCGCATAATTAATTATGAAAATTAATTTTCTCTTACAATTCAACACAAATATATAATAATAATTTAGAATTCGAAATGTGTAAAAATATTAAAGAAAACAAATTGATAACTTACTTGTAATTTACCTAGTTGAAATTAATCATTCACTATAATAGCTTTTGAACAATCAAGTAAATATTAATAAATTCCATTTTCGACCAAAGTAATTACTATTTTTTGCTAAATTCATAAATTTTAGGTTGATAAGTATATTTTGTAATATATGTAATTTACAAAATTTTTATTATAAGGAAAATTAACTTGGAAAAAACATTTACATGCTTCACAAACAAATGCTACGATTCAAAATCAAGTAGAAATCTTAACTATATATTGTTTCTGTTATAGTTATAGAGTAGTTTATTTAAAAAAACTGTTTAAGAACCATTTATGAGGTTTTATTGTCTAATTTATTGATAGATTGATTTTGTTTCAGAAAATTTTCAGATTAATTTGTAAATTATTAGATGCATATAATAAAATTTTTGCTTTTATCATTTGCAATTCTTGGAAGATAAAAAACAAGAAATAGAAGACAGTGTTCAAGTGAAAAAAAATGCTGATTGTTCATATTCTGTAAAAAAATGCGTTTTACTTATTTTTTAAAATTCTGAAATATTTAACCCATTTTTTCTTTTTAAAAGAAATGTCTAAACATATACCTTAGTGTTAAATATATTGAATTTTTAAGTATATATTAAAATGCAAGTTTGCAAACTTTGCATTTAATCTGATAGTAAAAAGCCAAAGAAAATTTCTACAGTATAGATTTAATAAATAATTCCATTTCTACAATTATATTAACAAAAATATAATCATTATAAGTTTAAATACCTAATTTGTGATTATTGTAACATTAAGTTCCAAATGTGCATTTTCCTTATTTTAAAATAAATGAATCATTATAAATATATTTAATTCATCTTTGCATACATTTATAAAACTGATTTTAAATTTATAAAGCATTTTAGTGTATTTTATATCTAACTTAACTGCCATAACTTTAAGAGTAAATAATAAGAACATAAGATAATGTTTTATATATCTTTATTAACAATGATTTAATAAATCTCTATTTTTATAGTATTACTATGGATGGATTAAAGTAGGCAGTTACACATTAGTTTGTTAAAATTGTACAAGTATAATATTCTTTGAGAAAATTGTATAAAGCGAAAAATAATTTTCTACTAATTATATTCTATCGATTTTTAAATTAACTTCATATAAATTAATTTAAAAAAACATAAATTCGTTATTGTTTAAAAATTTGTTCAATGTTAATCAAGAACAATGCACTTTTAATACAAAAACCCACACATTTATCAGAATATAGTTATGAGATTTTTTATGACACTTTGAATTGAATTCCATTTAGTAAAAATTCAATGCTTTTTTATTCCCTAAATCTACTGTTTAGAGGAAAAATAATAAATGGAAAATAATATTTAATGCATAGATAAAGATGTTCATTTCATTCAATAATATGTTGTGGATTTTGTATGATAATAAAATGTTGATTATTTTACTTACCTTATAAAATGTTGAAATATGCAAAACTTCTATTGGAATATTAGAAAAAAACTTCTAGATATCTCACCCATGCTAGAAAGCTTAAAAGTGGAAATAGTTTTATAATAAATTATGTAAAAAGATATAATAGTCTATATAAAAAAAAATAAATAGTTAGTAAGGGAGTTTTTAAGTTCCTCTGAAGTAAAAAGCGAACAAAAATATAATCGATAAATAATAAAAAACAAAAAACTTAAAGACCAGATTCTTAAGTTATCTGTTTTCTTATATTTATCGAATTTCTTCCTTACATGTGTAGAAATTGTGAAAGAAATAAGTTATATATTTTTTAAAAAAATATTCTATTAAAATGAGTTATTAACTTTATGTGTAATTTTATAGGCTAAGAAAGAACAAGAGCTATTAATTTCATCATAATTTACATATAATTATATTTTTCTTTTCTTTTGTTTCATCTTTTTAATCATCTTGTTTCATCTTTTTTGATTACTGAATTTATTCTAGTAATCAAAATTACTAGAATAAATTCAGAATTTTCATACAAATTATGATTGACATACTTTCTATTTATACATTTAATTAATGCTTGTGATTTTATATAAATTAAATTATCGTTATTTATTAAATTAGACAATATATTTGTTAATAAAATAAACTTCTATTTATCTAAAAAAGAGAAAAATTTTCTTTTTTCAATTTGTTTAGAAAGTATAAATAAAAATGTAAAAAAAATATAGAAATACATTTTTTTCTTTACTTTTAATCTTTACTGCATGTGTTTAAAAGATTTAAAAAAAAATAATAAATAAAAAATAAAAATAAAAATTATTTCCTTATTTTAAATTTTATGCAGTATTGTTTCATAAATACCATGTATCTGAAATTGTGAGCCGCAGAGGCCTGGTTGGTTACGGCATCGTTCTCGTTACCGGAAGGTGGTGAGTTCGAATCCTGGCTTATCCGAAGATCCTTCGTGCTCATTTATGGCGACTGGGGCCAGTAAAATATGTCAGGTTGCAATGTCCCTCATGCTCTTATTCCTAATTAATATGTCGGGGTTGGTTGGAGCTAGGCTATGGGTCTTCTCTGGCTTCAATCTCTAAATTGGAATACCAAGATGTTGCTCCCATCTATGAGCAAAAATCGTACTTCACCTTCGAAAGAGGGTGCTCCTTTCAAAAAACAAAAGACTCTTTCCGACTTTATACGACCAGTCTTTGACGGGTGGGTTTGGCTATGCCAAGTGTTATTAGTAACAACATCTGATATTGGATGATTACATTGCTAAATTGTAATGTATTACTTAGAAAATTGTCTACACTTAAAATACTGTGTCAAATATTTTTTTAATTTTAATATTAAAAAAGGGAAAATAGTTATCCAAATGCTTTTTGAATTTAATGAATTTATTTTTAAATTTCAATGATATATTCACGCAGAATGTTTGGTTTAAAACCCGTTAAAAGTAAGGTATTAAGTAAAGGCTTTAATCTTATTTTAAGTATGTTTAATATAATTTTGTTTTCAAAATGTAATGGCATATACTCATAAAAAATGAAAGAGGACCCCGTATTGTACTATTTATCGGGCTTAGTCCACTCGTCACATAGGATGTTAGGGATTGTTGAGGTCTAAAAGGGTAGATTGACTGTCGAACCAGATTTCTGCTTGTGAGTAATTTAAGTTCAAGACATGCTTAGTAGCTTCAATGATGGCCAGACCTTCAACTGTCATTATAAATTGGTGTTTTCTTAAGTGAATAAGAGTGAATGGTGAGTCTGATTGATGGTGTAGTTCAAATTGTTCTACTGATTGTGATAGTGAAGAAGTGTTGCAGACTGGAGAGTATTTTTTTCTTTCGTTTTGTTATGGGAAATGCCTAAAATGAGGCTGCATACAGGACAATATGTTGGATAATGGTGGTGTAGATAATTTAAAGGAATTTGTCTTGAAAGCCCCAGTCTTGACCCATCATACATCCTATTGTTTGGGAGATGGGTAGGACTTTTGTCTTTAAGTTTTGTATGGTGTATGAATGAATCTTATTACCTGTTATGACCCCGAGGTAGTTGAGTGATTTTGTATGACTTAAGCGGGCTCATTTAGCATTATTTTTTTGATTAATTTTAGAGTTCTAGATTATATCTGAATTTTAATTGCTTGAAAGTTATACGACTGAAGACACTTTCCAAGAGTGATGCTAGAGAGTACTAATGAGGCGACAGAGTACTAGAGAACCTTATAAGCGATTATTTTTATATAAAGAGGTTTTAATCTCTTACTCATGACCCTGGCTACTTAATTTCATAAATATGTTTTAAAGAAACTTATATGATAATATAAAGATTAGTCAGGAATGTTCAATGTAAATATTTAGATTTTTATAATTCAATTAAATTTTGTTATTTTTTTATTTTTGTCTTTCTGATTTGTTCTCTCAACTCTCAATTAATTCTCTACGAACCTAGTTTAACTCGGTGTGTTTCTTTTATACCGAGTTCCACAACAACAATAGTTAGTTTTGCAGGGTGTCTTGATTGATAGGCATTATCTGGGAAGGCGAAGGTGAGCAGATTTTTAAGGATGGTGTTTGGGATGTCGTTAAATTGCTTAGTTGAATTAAGAGTTTCTGACTACCTGGAATGTAATGACAAGTAACTTATCATAAACTTTTCACTGTATTATTATATAAATTTAACTTACCTTTTCTAATTTCATTTTATACAGCATTTTACAATGACACTAGTAATTATATTATATTAGTATAATATTAGCGATTTGTTTATCATTTGTTTTTTTGAAAATTCAGTAAAAAATCTGATAGGTTAAAAAATAATGACAGAAATTTAAGAAAAATAATAATCATCAAGAACATCATTTACCTATTTATATATTAAAAATTTTAATTTATTTAAAAATATTTTTTAAAATAAAATATTAAAGGTTAATTTACTACATTGAATAATGATATGATATTACCAAATACCCAAAATACATAAACCCAATTTTAAATAAATATTTTAAAGAAAATTATGTGATATGATAACCGCAAATAACTGTCACGATGCATCCATTTTCCAGTTTTCAATCCAGAATATACACTCAGATGTAAAAGAGCTATTTTATTATTTTATGCACTCTTTCAGAAGTATGTTAGGTGGGACAAAACATTGCCACAGAAATGCTTTCATTGGGGCAATAAAATTTTTATTGCTTGGTTCTCTGTTCAAAAAATCTTCGTGTTTTTATTTCCTTTCACTTTACTGTCTCAAAACAAATAATCTAGAAGCAGGGATTAAAAGCGAGCGTTATTCAACTGATAGCAGGAGGGAAAGTAGATACTTCCTAGAAAACTTAAAAGTTTCTGGAAGCTTTTTGGTTTTATACAATTGATGAAATTATTTTTTTAATCCATTTAAAAAGCACCATGTCTCTATATATCATTTTATGTATGTTAGTTTGAGAGTTTTGAATTTTAGATAAATTTAAATTATTATTTTTATCTATTAATTTACATAAATCAGGAAATAATCAAAAGATCACCTATACAAAAGAATTAAATAAAAAATATAAGAGATCATTTTAGGCAAGTATATATGTATAAAATTTATATTGTATACCTGTGTGTGTTACATAATATCATGTTTACAAGTATTTCGAAGTTGTTTTTGCTTTTTTTCTGTATAATGTTCAAATAACATTAAGTATGTAAACAAATTTAGAATATATATATATATATATATATATATATATATATATATATATATATATATATATATATATATATATATATATATATATATATATATATGGTTGTGGGAAAATCTAATTATTCAAATAAAAATTAAATAAGTTTAACTTTACAAGCTTTTATATTTAATGCAGGAAATGGTTCAGAGTTTGAAATTATGTTTGATGTATATTATTTCTTCATTACTCCAATTTTTAGAATGTAAGTTGGGTTTCCGTGATCAAAACTTTTTAGAAATTCGGTAAGTTGTAGTTAGATGTAGCTTTTGGCATAAATAATCTAAAGAGGTTTTCATTTCTTAAACAAAAACTTTAAAGTGGACAGAAATCTTAAAAGCAATTCGTGGATTGATGCATTTCAATATGGTTCCTAATTTATTTGCATTTATTTAAAGAATAAAAAATGTAATAAGTTTATGAAGTGAACTTAATAAATTCTTACGCTTTACGCTAATATTCCAGAAAAAGTTTCAAATACTCAAAAATTCCGAAAGATTTTGAGAACATTTGCATTTTCCTAATACATTTTGAATTTAAGCACTTAAAGTTAATATCTGGAATTTTTAATGTATTTTATATTCATGATTTATACATCAATTATGTATTCACTTCATGTAAAATACATTTAATGAGTTGAATTAGCACGGATCTATCATTAAATAATTTTAACGAAAATTGAGCTTGTACTAATCTTTTTTAATGTACTTTAATATTATTTCTTTTTATTTATATTAGTTTATCTATTTGTTATGTGGAATAGTTTAAAAAAATACAACATTTATAATAAGTAAATAAACTATTTTTTTATTATATGTAAATATTTTTACATGTTAATCATTGTATTTCTTTTATATACAGTTTTTCACTACGCACTCGTGTTCTGAAAAATTGTATCGTTGGAAAAATATGACTGAATTTGATGACCCCTGCAGGAAATAGTATATAGAAATTTTGATATTTATATTAAGATAATTTAATTTTTACATATGTCATGTACAATTTAAGATATCATAAGATTCTTTTGCTGTGTTAAAAAGGAATAACAGCATTAATTTAGTTAAATTTAATGCTTCATAATCATCATTTTTATAAATTGTTTTTCTATAAGCATTATCCATATATGGATAACATAAATACCTCTCTAATAGGTTGTAGAATACTATATAGTTAATCACTTTCTCTAAAACCATCAACGAACATAAAAAGCTTTAAATAGTGTGCTTTCGTTAGCCAGAATATGAAAGCATATCCGTTATCGTGTCGTTGTTCGTGTTAAACGTTTATTATTGTCTGATCTAGAAAAATTTAGGCAAAGATAAATTTGATAATATGTCAATTGTTATTATATAACAGTTCATACAGATAGTTTAGTCATTCAAACATGGATATTTAAGAGTAAATGGCAAAAATATCATCTTAGCTTACGAGGTTTGCTTTAATCAGCATAGCAAAAAGCTTAATGACTACTTCAAATCCGTATTTTCTTATACAATATTGTTCAGAGTTAAACTAGTGTATAGTCTGATCATATGATTTGGAAGGACCTGGCAATATGCTGTTTTCTAAGTTTGAAAGCAATATTATTTGATGAGTTCAGACAAGTAGCAACTCTCTGACAAGTCTCTCCAAACCTATTCCCCGGAACTTCAACCGGGACAAACAATATATTTCTGATCTTCAAAGCAAAGAGTCCCAGATTTGATTTCAATCACAGCTATAAAACGGTTGACGGATGTTACTTTATTATTTTAAGTTTTGGGCTTGGGAATTTTACAAATTTTTTTCCTTGCGACTCATGAATATGGCCTATTATTTCCAAAAAGTCCAAATATAAAGAAAAGATGAAATATTTGTTCAAGTTCCTTTCAGCACAACATTTAGTTTTTCGAGCAGCGTTCAATGTGTGCATGCATACTTATTCTCAGAAGTCACCTTTATCCTACATCAGCAGTTTTGTTGAGGAAATATCACTAATTAGTTATTCAGAATGGACAGGCATGTTTAAGCAATTGCTCATTTTCTCAACAATAGCATGGATTATGGTACATAATTTAAATAATTTCAGATACTTCATTTTTATATTAGTCAGTATTTCTTCTCGCAATTTAATTATGCAAGTATTATCAGCTTATCAACAAACATGGTTTAATCCTTGAAATTTCTAAACGAATTCATTTAATGAATTCAAACATCCTATATAATGAATTCAAAGTTCCAATTTAATCAATTTAAACTTAAATCTGCTGAACACGCTCTCTTTTTTTTGCAATATGCTTTGTACTTTTAAATAGGACAGTTAAAATTATTTTGGTTTATGGGAATGTTAAGAAATATTTTCAAGGAATTATTAATTTAATTATTACGTATTATACTCAAGTTAAAAAATACTTTACAGAATTAATAATTAGCTTTCAGCTTATGTAATAAAATCTTTACATTATAATTTAGTTTAAATACATATTTTATTAACAAAGAATAGTGGCTGTAAAATGCAATCTCCGCTCCACTTCCGCAGTTGTTTAATACCCCCCTTCATCATGTCTTCTATGAAATATTGATTAAGTTAAAAATGGTTTGCATCTCATTCAGCAAAGAGTAATGTAGTTAAAGAATTTAATATAATACTGTATAGTAGCTAAAATATCAATTAATTGCATTTGGAGCAATAGCTGAAGTACATGTTTATATAAAAAATGTATAAAATAGAATGTGTTAGGCATCTAATGAAGAATAGAAAATACTTAAGTTTGTTAGCTATAGAAAATCAGGTATATATGATGCCAATAAAATATAAATAATATAAATCTATTGATGAAATATAAATTGAATTTAAATTAAATAAGCTGTGGATTAGGGGACCTGAAATTATGATATTTCATTGCTCAATGATTTAGATTTAAATTTGATGTTACTACATATTAATAATATAATAGGTTGAGCATTTGTACTGTAGAGAATTATAAAAATGAAGCTTAATTTGCGTCATCGGCTATCAGTGATTATGCAGGCATCTAAAATTTTGTTTGACTTGTAAGCCTACCAGTGAAAAGCAAATATGGAAGAAAATTAAAAATTATATGTTAAATAAAATTGTTTCTATTTATAATATCGCAATTATTCACTACAATTTTACACTATAGTTGATTTACGATTAAATTTTGTTTCAACGGAATATTAGTGGTGTTAGAAATATATTGTTAAGAATTAGAAAAATATTTAATAGCTGAACTCTATAATTAATAAGCGTCAAAGAATAACATTCACTTTCCTTTATTCTATCTATGATGATTTTATAATTAACATTCAACTTGTAAAATAAGGCAAACATACATTTTTAAAAATATTACGTAATTGAATCTCATTTCAAGATAATGAATATTAAGTAAGTTTTTTTTAAATGATTCGCTTATTTGTAACTTATTTTATATAATTAATTCAAATTAAGTACATATGTTTTTAATTCTTCCTTTTGACTATTTATTTCATTTTTTAAAGTTACATACTAATATATAATATAATAGCGAGATGCTAGCTGGTAAATGTTTATAAATTTGAGAGTATTGAGAGAGAGGGAGGGAGAGAGAGGGAGGGAAGAAAAGAGAGATTAAAGTCAACTTGGTGTCCTCTTACGATTTATATAGTCGAGTTGAGGATGTATATTTTTTCAGAAGTTTTCAGCATAATGTGTAAAAAACACATTCCAGAAAATTACTAAAAAGTTGTCAACATAACAGAAATTGTAAAAAAAAAGATAAAAGTATCTGTATTTTACATTCTTCCAAATTTTATGATATAAAAATAATTTTATCACTCAAAAAAAAAAAAAAAAAAAAAAAAAAAAAAAAAAAAAAAAAAAAAAAACCAGATATTAATATGAACTTTCCTTTCTACCTAAAATATCGCAATCTTACTATAGAGGATACATAAATGGTAACAAAATAAAAAGATTGAATATTCTTGAATATTTTTTACAAGCAATTAAAATGATAAAGAAAATATTTTGTAGAATATTGTTATAGTAATTTTATCTAAAACCAAGTATTTTTACCACAACTGTTATGTTAACGGAAAATATAACAACATTTTAGTGAAACATGTATAACTATATTAATATAAATGTAATAATACTTACAATTTTAGTTTTAATGTTAGGTCAATTATTATATTTAACAATTTTATATCTGTAAGCTTATATGACGCTGTTAATATTTGATTAATTCAGTAATCATTCGTATCAATATTTTTTAATTTATTATAACCCTCTTTCAAGAAGTCCTACATGAAACCAAATTATATGTTTATTCGAAAAGTAAGTTTTTCTTTTATTGCCATAATAATAATTAGTTTTAGGTAGTCAATAAAATTTGAATGCTTTCTACTGCATCTGCTAAGCTAGATGGGATGCACATTAATAATTTGTTGCTGATATTAAAGCATTTTATTTTATCCAGATTCCGTATAATTTTATTTGCTTTGATTCTGAATCAATATCCTTTATTTTAAGACTAATCTTGACTTTAAACGCTGGTTTTACTTAAATATTGTGGAAAAAAAAAAAAAAAGCAGATTTCCTTTAATTTCAGATAAACATGCTGCCAAAATTAAGGTTTTATTTAAAAAATTCCATTAAAATATTTCATTCTAAACCTTATGAAACATTTTTTTCATATTTCTTTGATGTACCATATCTAGATTTTCATTGAATTTAACCTCACCTGCTATAATCATGCTTACCATACTATTTTTATTACTCTTATAATTCCTTTGGTTTTAAAGCACACAATATATGCCTCTACACAAAAATGCTTTCAAAATTTCATTTTATGCGAATAATTTCATAAGTAGTTTCTTTCATTTAATCAATTTATGCAATATTACAATCATAGCAACTTACCTTGTAAAAACCAGAAACCGATTCACACATTATGTTCATCATGTTGACAATTCTCATTATTGACAAAACCTCTATTCATGCTTGATTCTATGATCTATTTCTCCTACCAAATAAATTTTCTTTTCTGACTTTTAGAAGAAATACTTTTAGGAAATAATTGAAATACTTATGCGCCGGTTCAATATTTTTTAATATCTTCATTACCATGTGGAGAAAATAAAAATATCGTACATTACATTACCTTTACATCATTTCTATAGATTCTATAGAACTTTCAAACATAACGAAAAATAACTAAAAATCGAAATGTTAATATATTTGTAATGATG
>JAPDSC010051064.1:22541-32610 GCA_026290005.1 Latrodectus geometricus | reverse complement strand
GGGGGGCATGATGAAAATTATGATTGAAAATTGGGCCGTGAATACTAAAAGGTTGGGAAACACTGCCATACCCGATTTAAGGGGTAGTCTTTCGTGCAGTTTCCTGCCATGTGGCATATGTGAATACGACAAACTACCTATTAAAAACCCATCCCTGAAGGTAATTACAAGGGATAAATTAAAATGTTTTTAACAGGTTTTTGCAGCTGATTATGATAATTAAATCATGGCTGGTTATGGGCGATTTTTATCACGAATTTATTCATTTAATTATTATTTATTGTACTTTGTTGATTTTTTATTTTACTGAATGATTTAATATTCTTAATGGCGGCATCTTAAATTCTTTTAAGAGTGCTTTGAATTTAGGGCGGTGAGCTTTACGCTAATATTTAAATTATGAAAAAAATTAATTAATTTATAATTTTTCATTAACCTACTTGTTAATAAGGTGAAAAACATGGAATAGAAAACATTGTATTATAAAAATTTCCTTATAATTTCAAGGAAATTAGTGCCATTTTCAATCATATTCTTTTTAAAATAATCTAGATTTTTTCTATTAATAAATTAAAACATTCAAACCTATTTTACATGAACTTTAAACAAAAATTAATGTATCAAAATAAAAGCTTTATAAAAAAGATAAGTTGTATAAAAATTTTAATTCCACAGTTTAAAATAAAGGTAACAATCTCATGACTTACTTTTTAAATGTCAAATATTGCATATGAACTATTTAAAATTAAACGGTAACATTATATTGTGGGAGGAAAACTTATTATGCATTTGTTGTAATTATTATTAAAGATATATAACGTAATAAATATGTACACTTTTATTTATTTTGCCGTTAATTATGCTTACTCTTTTTTAAATAAAATTTTTGATAATTAATAGATTTTACTTCTTTGTATCAAAGAGTTATTTTCAATATTATTTTTAATTGATTTATCAAAAATTCTTAAAGGAATTCTAGAGAAAATTAATTAAGAGCACAGATCAGACAGTATTCTTCTTCTAATACGCCTTCTTTGAAATTATAAAATACTTTCTTAAATTTCATGTTAAGGATATACATGAAATTAATTTGTTTCATTTACTTATTTAAATTACTTAATCTTTTTTGTAAAAGGAATTATATTCCTTAATTCGAAATTAATGAATACCTTTTATCTAAATAATTAGATTTTATTAAAAATAAATAGTTATGAATTAAAATTATTATCTTGATATTTCTGAGCTACATTAATGAGATATAATTATTTTTTAATCATATTTTACAAATATTTCATATAATATTTTACAGTAATTTGTACACATTTAGTAATTTTATTACAAGAAAAGTTACTTAATTTAATATGATAATGTTACTTTCAATTAAATCATATTTGATTTAACTTAAATCACTTAGCAAAATTCATGCATATGAAAGAAATATAACTCAAGAAATTTACGACTTAAGAATTATTTACGAAATACACCTAAGTCTGTTTTTACACGGTAGATTGGTTCCAGAAGAAGCCGTGTAAAAAAAAAAAAAACGTGTAAAAAAAGACATTGATCTTATACAAAAATGGGTGATTTGTTCCTAATCTCTAAAACCTATTAAAATTAGTGAAAAACAAGAATTTTTAAGAACAAGAATTCATGTTTATTTTATTAAATCAAATATATTGAATGTATATAAAATTGAATGTTTATAACGATAGACGGTTGGTTGAAGTAATATGCTTTCAAGAGTGGTTGGTTTCTGGTTTTATAACAGCCATAATTGAACAAGGGAGGAAATTTTTAAATTTCAAAACATTTTTTATGAATATCATGAATTTCTTTCTTACGATATGTGAAAGGATCCTGCCTATCTTTTTCCCTATCACAGAATACTGCTCCCAAGAGTAGAACCTAATATTTAAATTCCTTAAATAGCGGTCTTCAGCTGTATGGTTATCTGCTTCACGACATTAACCGCTTGCCTGATTATCCCGAGTTATCTCGGGTCCATAGGTATTGCAGTTAATTATTATCCCAAGAAAACTCGGGTGGCAGAATTTGTCAGTACGATTTGTTTTATCACGTTTTTAATCGGACTGGAGAAAATGAAAGGAAATATTCAGCTTTCACAGTCAGTTTGCCGTTTCATTTATTTCGTGGTTCTTTTGACATAATTGGTCACGTGTTTCTCTATGGTATAGTATACGACGGCTTGTGGGTTAGTAATGTACAAAGGAGGATAGCTGCGTTGAAAAAAAGTAGTAAAGTAATGGCGATGATGCCGTAAGAAAAGAGACCAGATACCAGCGTACGGAATGTCAGGTATTACTTTGTGTTGTCCCTTGTTTCAAAATCTATCATACAAAGATTAATATTTAACTTTCATTCACCAGAGATAGTAAACTAATATTGAAACTACATGCTTTTACACCTGTAAAGAATTAAAAATTCAACTTAAAACCAACATATTTTGTTTTGTTTCGGTTCTTTGTGTGTTTAATAATAAATAAAAAATATGTGATGCTTTTTTGCAATTTTTTTCAAAAAAATTTGTAGGGAAGCAGTAAAGAAGTAAACCTTAAAGAAAAGAAGCATTTTTACTTTCTGGAAAGTTCCATATTTTTGTCCCCAAAACGTAAATTTGTTTATTGCAAAACTTCATTGCAATCTTAGATTTAGCTGCAAAACTCAAGAGACTAATTTTTTAAATTATTGATTGTTGGAGAGTGCAAGCTTCAATGAATATGCATTTAAATAAATTAATTTTATAAAATAAGAATCATTTCCTCCCTTAATTTTCATTTTGAAGCAATCTCCCAGATTAAGTCATTCACTTTTTTATACACTATAACAGACATTATGCACTCGTTAGTAATCTCTCAAGGCAGCGAGTTTTGTTTTACAGCTTTCTCATTCACAATGACCTTGAGGTCTAAATTTGGAAATGGATACAAACGGGAAAATGATATTTTGCCCCTTTCTTAATTTTTCTTTTACTTCAATTAGTAATAGTTAATATTTCTGTAAAATATGCAGTAAAATATATATTACTTTGCATTTTATCTTTCACTTTTCAATGCAAACCATGATGTTAAAACATAAATGTTTAATTTTATTCTCTTATACGACTTAAGGAATATAAGAGAAGAACCAAATAAGAGAATACAATTTTATTATATATGCTTATTGAATTTCTATTTTAAAAACATTTCCTATAATGAAATCTTTACCAGTAATGTTCTTGCTGAAATTGCTTATACTTAAATCTCATATACACCTAAGTCTGTTTTTACACGGTAGATTGGTTCCAGAAGAAGCCGTGTAAAAAAAAAAAAAAAAAAAACGTGTAAAAAAAGACATTGATCTTATACAAAAATGGGTGATTTGTTCCTAATCTCTAAAACCTATTAAAATTTCGAAGGCGATCTAAAATTTTAATCTTGGTTTCCAAAGAAATTGCCTTCCGTTTTAGTTTTATATCTGACATTTCCTTTTAGGGATACATAAAATATTTAACAAAATTAAAAAACATAAATAACTGAATAAATACAAAATATTTTTTGGCTTACCTTTTATCTTAATGCGTTAAAATTAAATTTAATGGAAAATCAAATTTGCCTGCAAAAAATTTCTTTACCAAACACGTCTTATTGCATTGACAGTTCACAAAATATTAACACGTTTCAATTGCTCTGACCAGTAAATTTTATTGTATGCACATAAAGGGAATTCCCCTACTTGTTTGTACGCGCTAAAGGGGAATTCACTTAAATCTTTAAGCTAGTGTTCGCAAACTATCGATACTATCGATGGTTTCAGACTTTTTTCTTTCATAAATACTTTTTTGTGATATGAACATACTTCGCAAAAATTAAATTTGACAAAAAAAATTTAAGTACATAAAATTTCAAATCGTGCTAAATGGAATAAAATCGTGTAAAAAAATTAAAAATATTCAATTTTCAAACCGTGTTATATCAAAACCGTGTACAAAAAGACCGTGTAAAAACAGACTTAGGTGTATATGTTGTTTTGTTAGACTTTATTGATAAAAAAATTACTTTAATTAATAAAAATAAACATCAATCTTGTAAAGAAAATAACATGAAATTAAAAATGATAATATATATTAGTTGAGACAAATTTAGAAAATTCTTAAATTAAAATTAATATTTTAAAATTATTTAACTAAACTTTTCTTAGTAGTTAGATGATATAACTCCAAAAGTTTCTTTAAGTTGAAGGAAATTACAAAAGTTTTTAATTTAAGTTGAACATTATAGAAGTAAAAATATTAAAAATGAAGGAATAGTTTCATATAAAAAAAGGAACGAACTAAATTACTTCTTAAATAAAGTGCAGGAAAGGTAAATATTGCTCAGAATATAGAACTTTGTACACGCTATTCCAACAAAATATGTTCTTATTTTGTTTATAGTTTAATCTCTAAATTCCAGGCAAATAATTAATCTCGAAAAGTTTTTGTTTAACTAAAAATTTCCATAAAATATTTGTCTTTCTTTCTTTATGAAAGTAAAATTTTCTTGAAAAATGATATCTCTGACTGTAAATATAAGTATATATATCCTTGTTTAGAATTCTTAAAATGGATTGTTGTCAAAATGGGAAAAAATATTTGCACTCTTAAGAAAATTATTTAATGCTCGTTATTTATACAACTCTTTTAACCAATCACTCTAAAATTATGTTTAGCTTACAAAAGTCTTTCCTATTTTTTTCATAACATAACAATAAATAAAAATTTTTTGAACCTCTATTAAATATATATAACTAATTATTACAAAATTAAAATAGAAAATATTGACAAAATTTAAGATAAATATTCTTTATTAGTATGTTTCTATTTATAAGAACATTATTTGTATAAATATATTTTATTAAATTTATTGTTTTAGATTAAATATTTAAAAATAATCAAGAAAATTTAAAAATACATCTGCAATATATGTAAATAAAAGGTAATTATACTGAGGCAACATTTATGAAAAATCTTTAAGTATCGTTTGTAATGAAATATTAATTATAAGTATCTCCAATTTATCTTACTAATATGTTCATAAAAGGATGAATGGAAAAAAAATTGTTCATGCCATTTTTCTTCATTTATCTAATATTTTAAGTATTATCTCAATACAAATATTTCACTTTAACGAAGGTAAATATAAAAATAAAATGTAAAATTAATTAAATACAAGTATTTAATGTACCCAATGTTTATCATAATTTATTTGAATTTTTATTTATGTTTGTTTATATTCATAGTTTAAATACGTTTTGTGAAAATATTATTCATTAATTTCTTAATATTTATAATTTCTAGAGTTAATAATTTCTAGCTTCTTTCTTTATTATTTTTTTAAATAAAAATAAATTTAATTAAGCATATTAATATTTAAATAAAATAATATAAAAGAATATTATATTTAAGTGGTTAGTACTTAAAAAATTTTCGTTACTTTTTTCAGTTTATATTTTTTATGTATACGTCAGTGAAAGCAATTATACTTGTAAAAAATATGCTTTTCAATATTTTCAAAATACTTTAAGAGATCAAAAAAGATTATTACGAGTTTCATTGAATTAAATTTAATCTAGTTGCTATGTAGTTGTTTTCTTTTCTTTTGCTAGTTGTTTTCTTTTAAAAATCTTAAAGTTGTTGATATGAATTTTTCATAAACATTTGCAATTTCTTGACAAAATTAGCAGGTATACAGCAATTTTCATGCTTTTGGTTTTATTTTTCAGTTAAAGTACAGTACTAAAATGCATAATGTGTTTTCCTTAACTCTGACAAGACTAAGCGGAGTGTCATAAAATGTTGTCATGGCAGTATTTTCATTACCTTAATAAAATGTTTATTACCTGATACTCAGTTCCAGAATAATCTGAAATGTTGTATTTACTATTTCCTCTTCGCTACTTGAGCACAGATAAATAGTCTACAAGAATCTAAAATGAAGTGCATTTGTTGCTTCACACAGTGATTCGAAGAACTGTTAATCCAAGAGGAAAACAAAGTAGTGGTTTTAATACATTTACGAAAAATCATTACTTTAGCAATTTAGTTTTTATTGATTAAAGTTTTTTTTAATACCATCTTAACTACAATATTACATTATTAGATTGTTAGAAATCATTTAAAAATTTGCTTGTTTTGATAGCTTAATTTACTTATTTGTTTTATGTTACGATTTCTTGTTTTGATAAAATTGCTTTACAAAGTTGTATTACTTGTTTTGAAGAAGAGAATCAGTAAGTCTCTCAAGTACAAAACTCACCAGACGCATACAGAAATAAGAAACTCAACTGCTATCATTTTTAAAATCTTAGATCAATATAAATAAATCAATTTCAAAAAAAGATATTCAGGTAGATTTGGAAATTTATTTCATAAAATTTGAAAAATGTTGCAAATTTGTATTCATTTGGATATAAAATACTACAAAATTTGCATCTTTAAAAGCAAATTAGGTAATGAAAAGTGATGATAAGTAATGATAGTTGATTATAGAATGGTAAATATTATCCTAAAATAGAATTTTGGGTTGGGGGTTTATTAAGTGACACATTTTCCTAAATGTATCAGATTTAAGACAGAACAGAAACAGTATAATTAAAACAATAATTCTATTCATAAACGCAGAATGGAATTGTCATCTTATTTGGTATCAATTTTCGTAATTATTCATTTATTTAAAATTGCTAAATATCTTTTACTGTATTGTTTTCATTTTCCACCGCCACATATAATATAATAAAAATGTATGAATAGCTATTATATTTTATATATATATGGAGGATGAAATAATGATTTCATATAGAAGTAACACTTTTATGGTGGGAATCGGTATAAAAAGAAACTCACTGAGCTAACCCAGGTTTGTAGAGAATAAATGGAGAGTTGAGAGAACAAATCAGAAAGACTTAGTAGACAATAGCTAAATTTTATTGAATTATTAAAATCTAAATATTTACACTGAATATAAACGATTCTTGGTTATGCTTAATATTACTATACACATTTCTTTAAAACATATTTAGGAAATAAAGTGGCCAGGGTCATGAGGAAGAGTTTAAAAATATTGAAACCCTTTTTATAAGAAAAATCGCTCTTGGTGAAATCCCGTGTTCTATACGCTCATGCTGTTCTCTCTCTCTCTACAGTACTCTCTCGCATCTCTAGTACTCTCTGGCCCTCACTTACTCAAAATTATTTTCTACCCACCAAAACACTGTCAATAAGGTCTGGCTTGCCCCACCAAATCACATTTGGTAGCCCCGTAAGCGTCCCGGTGGTGCCCTTTACTTTTAAGGCACACGTGCCGACCAAGCCGTAATCAGCAGATTTGTCAGTGGGCACACTAAGGGCTTTACTTTTAGCGGGCGTTCCAAACTTTTCCCAATCTGCAAAAAATGTTACTCCAACGAGGCCTAGTCCTCAGCATATTCTTGTTTGCCTCGATTTTTCCATGGAGGAGTTTCTTGAGAGACCTCTCCTCTTCCTCGATTTTTTGAGGATATATGATCTTATGGATCTGGTGTAGCTCCACTACCCCAGATGAGATTGGAAACTACAACAGGATTCCTCTGCTGTCTTTCCTTCCTCATCTTTTCCTTGTATACTCCTCCGGTCTCCCTGTTTTTTTCTATTTATATATCATTATTGAAGGTATTTTCTGTTCAGTACCTCCTCGCTCCTCTATTTACTCATCGTTGGATGTATTCTCTGTATTTCTTCTTTTCAGGTTCAAATCCTTTACTTTTTATTTGTCTCCTTCCCTCCTCCCACTTCTTCCATTGGTAATTTTTCGATCATAAAATTAGTATATAATCTCTAGATCTCCATGGAATGGCCAATAATCTCTCCTCCAAACTCTTGACTGGCCAAACAAATATACAAAAGAGAACACTTTTTTATTGCACTGGACAACCCAACTATACCAAGGGAAAACTATCCTGGGAAGTAAAACTGCTAAAAAAATTTCCTGCAGCTTTCAGGTGCCACTTAGAATGTCTACAATTTTATTTCTTTATGGAACCTGTCTCATTGTATTACAAATTTTATGCATTTCCTGTCTTTTATATTTAAAACACTACTCCCGAGAGGAATTTTTATTGAATTCACTGTACAATAAAGCATGTGTTTCCATTCCGGCTCTTCTTATGTTGTTTATACTACGACAAATACAACAAATAACTTATCCCATTCCAAATGTTTTCGTATGACTACAATGGTGCTAATATTCGATACCTAAATCAAACGAAGACTGTCTTGCTGAAAATTTTAGCCACTTTTTTGTATTTTTTTTTTATGTTTAATATTCCTCTGTTGGTATGACGTGTTGACGAGATTCCCACCTCTTTAGTTGATCTTGACTTTGGACTGCCATTGACAGTTATGAAGTGAATATGCGTACTTAGATATTTCAGACAGAACACATTGCAATAACCTGCCCTATTTTCCGAATAGGAATAATAGAGAGCTTATAATATTTCATTATGGTCGTTGTGTTATGAAAAAACATAACACAGAAAATCCAAAAGAACTTTCATTGTACATTCAAAAAAATTTCCAAAATAGAGATAGTAAAAAATCTTGTAGTTTAGATAAACTTCGAATTTTTAAAAAATAATTTCATTTAGTTTTTCATTTATAGGGGAATGTTTTAATTAAAGCTAAACTATAAAAAATCGGTTATCATCACTCTTCAATTTATAGTATAATTTTATTAAAATCTCTCTCTTAAATTTTTTAATATTATATATATGTATATAAACATATTTAAACGATTCCGATGCTAGAAAAAATAAATGGTTAAAAAGTCACGTAAACATAACGCTAATTATTCAATTTATATCAAATTAGCATTTTAAACTCATTAAAATATTAATGTATAGTCATAAAAAATATACTCCAGTAATATGTTTTTAAAATCTCAAAAAGAAAACATTTAAAAGCATTTTATTCAGAAATTTATAAAAACATGTTATTAAATATAATTTTATTAAATTAAATTTAAACAGCTTGCATACAGTATTTTTGTATGCAATGTATCAATCATATTTATCAAACATTTAATGCATTTTGGTCTTTTGGAATTATTTTAATCTAAGACTGTAAAATTACACTATTAGAAAGTTCTTCTAAAAAATCAATCACATAATTTTTTTGTAAAATGCTTGTCTATATTCCAAAAATAATAAAATATTTTTTTTCATAATTAAGTTATTTATTTGAAAGTGTAAATATCAATATACCTTTTTTATTTCGAAGTGAATAAAAAATTGATGCGATTATTAAAATTTAATTTTATGCAAATCTTGTCGAAATGAATTTAATATCTTCTTATATATATTTCTATAATATATCTTTTACATTAATTTCCTTAGAGATTTCTATGAATATCTGCTCTTATACATATAATAAAAAATATTTTCATTTTATTAATGAATACTTTATATGATATTAAATTTTATATTATATATTTTTTTACAGACTGTATTTGCCAAATGTTTTGTCACTGCACAATGCTTGTTTTTTAAGCCAAAAAAAGCAAAGTATTTTTACAATTATTTAAGGTTTCTTTCATTGTTTGTGAGTACTGTTTCCATGATCACTTCTTTCCAGCCTAGAGAAGTGATTTATTGTCTTGAATATTGCCAAATGTAGCTGCATTAAAGTCGAAATATGAGTTCCACTGGTTTTGCCTCCATTTATGATTGAATCTTTTCTATTCTCCCCAAAAGACCAGCTATTTCCATAGAAAACATAATATTTCTTTTTTTAAGCTATTGTTTCGAATTTTATTTATTCCAGTAAAGCGAAAGTAAGAATTTCACTTTTTTCAAGCTTTTACTTTGCTGATTATGATTTTAAACGGATTTCAATAACTCATTTACTAACTAAAATTTATCTTACTTTCAGGCCTTAATGAGAAACAGATAATTTTATACAAAAAAATGATTTCAACTTTTTTTGTTTTGAATTTGCTATGTTATAAGAGATCTTTTTTTAGATTAATGCCCTTTTAATATCTTTGACTATAATATTTTT
>JAPDSC010051064.1:1960-22141 GCA_026290005.1 Latrodectus geometricus | reverse complement strand
TGAATTTGAAATTGATTCTTTGACAACATAGTTATAAGCATTTATTTTTTAACTATTTTTCGGAAAATCAAAGAAACAGAAAACTTTTTAGCTGTTGTAAAATATAATCTTATCATTTTTTCATTATTTACTGTTATTGATTTTTAAACGTAATGAATATTGATTTTTAAAATAAATGTTGTTGTAAGTCATTATGAAATATTTCTGGGTGTTTACTATATCTGTTGAATGATATGTCATCTGCATCATTCACTCTGCTTTTACTAACAACTTATCAACGTGCTACTCTTTACATTTCATGATGTACAAGATATTGGGAGTTTTTCCATCTTCATTTATTTAAAAATGTAAATTCAAACAATTTTCAAACTTTTTAAAGTTGCATATTGATTTTTTTTGTTTACTTTTATGCTATCAAACACATATGAAAATTAAAAATAATCTTTGTATATAAAAATAATTCTTATAATTATTCATATTTTATTTTTATCAAAAATTTGATTTCTATTCGAAATTAGGTACTTCTTAATATCTACTGAAAAATATTTAGAATTTAAATAGGTAATTGTTATTTCTATTAATTCAATTTTTTTAATTGAAAGGAATTTTATTTGTTACTGAAGAAAGACACAACTAGCATTCATTATTTCAAATACAATACTACCATATATATCAAAGAATTTATAACTCATTACATGGCACATAAATAGCTTGTTAAACAACCTGTTTTTTTAAACAAATTGATTATTTGCTGACCATAACAATTTTATGTCTAAAGCTACAACAGAAATGATATCACTTGCGGGGCTTTTAACACCGCTTATGCTGGAGTTTATCGAAATTTACATTTATGCTGTTTTAGCTTTTACTACTTTGATCGCTTAGGTCAAACAAATGGCGAAACAAATAACAAAGCTTCTCAGGAGACAGAAACATCTGCGTAATGATTAGCAATCTAATTATGGAGTCACGTCGAGAACTGGAAAAGGGAAAATTTATTCAAACATAAACAAGTTACATTCAGTATTTCAAATAAATATTGTTGTTCCATCCTTTGAAATATATTCGAAAATATCTAATTAGCATTCATTGTAAAAGTACGTTTTGCATTTCATGCAATTATTTTTCCAGCTTTATTCTTACTAAAACTTTATTATTTACTTCAAAAAATGTTTGTCTAAAAATAAATTAAGTCTGATTATTCAATAGATATTTATTATTTAAATAAGGAAAATAAAATATACTGTTATGGCCAATTGTTGAATTAAGAGAGCAAAGTTGAATACGATTTGATAAAAATGATAAAATAAGCAATTGTGCTCTTAAAAATGTGCTTTTAATTTTTATTTTAACAAGTGTATCTATGCAGCCAATGCAGTGTGTCACATACATACATTGCATGCATATTTAAAAGCATATCTATCAATATTTATATATCCTTTTCTCGCTGTTTTAATGATAAAATTTATATATAATTTTGTATTAGATGCAAACAATTTCTATATCAAACCAGTTATTTTGAATCCACGATTTGCGAACTAGAAACCAAAATTTTTTTCAGAAAACAGATATATTTATAACACATTGCAAAAACTAATCAATTCCTCATAATTTTCCTGCAATGAAAATTATTACAAAGTTCTATAATGAGGTAAAGAGAAACATTTTCGACTTTATTTTTCATTTTTTAACCAGTTTAATGAAAATAAAATGAAGTCTCATTTGATAAAAGTACTTTAAATATTTATTAATTCAATTACTTATTCCTTAAAAGTTTTATTTCTTATAATGGGCATGAATTAAATTTGGACTATTTTAGTCCATCACTAAACACTTTATTTTTTTAAAATTTAAAATTTTAACAATACTTTCTGACTATTAAAATTCTTAAAGTTGACAAGACTTATATCACTTCATTTACTTCGTACTATTTAATATTTCTTTATGCAAAATATTAATTAATTATACTACACTAGTTATCATAAATTGAGAAAAAAATCATAAAAATCAATAAGCAAAATATTATGCGAGGAATTTAATGTAATTTATACACATTATATAATACACTGAAACGTACAAAATAGCACAAAAAGAAACCATCAGACAATTATAATGTTATAAAAATTAGCATATGCTTACAATGAACAAATGGGAGGTGTAAGTTAGTTATAGTACCATTAATATGGGTTATGATTCCACCAGAAACAGTAAAGAACATACAGCGTTGTGTGATGCTCTCAGTCATGCCGTCTGTTTTTTGTGTAAGAAGTGCGTTCCATTGCTCTTCCAAAGTAGTTGAGAGTGTGGATAGTGTCCTAGGAGAAGGATTGAGAGAAGTTGCACTCGTCCTTGAGCGTCCCAAACATCACCGAGCCTTGGTGTTAGCCATAGCATAAGCTCAATTGTTTCCTGCCCAAGATAAGCAGATACCAATTATCATAAATTGATAAAAAAAATAACATAAATGAAAACACAAAATATTATGCGAGGAATTTAATGAAACTTATATTTATTATACAATGCACAGGAAGGTACAAAATAGCTCAAAAATAAATCACCAGACAATTATGTTGTTAAAAAAAATAGCATATGCGTACGATAAACTAATGAAAAATATAAGTTTGGTATAGTACCTTTAATATGGGGTATGATTCCCCGAGAAGCAATACAGAATATGCAGTGTTGTGTGATGATCTTGTTATGCAGTCTATAGTACTGTAAGTTGTGCCAGTCGTTGCTCTTCAAAAGTAGTTTAAAGTGTGGATATTGTCCCAGGAGGGGGTTGGTTGGTTGGTTTTTATGGCGCAAGATTAAAGAAAGGACATGCTGCGCCAGCCGTAGGAGCGGGATTGAGAGAAGCTACAGTTATACATTTATAGCGATTTAATTCGAGCCCTGTGTGATCTCGCGTAATTAACCTGTAGCTCAAAATCATTACTTATTAGCCCAGAACGAGGTTGCACTTAAGCGTACAGGATGTCATCACTATAAATTTGAGAATTAACATTTTCAGGAAAATACATGATCCGTGTATCCACCCGAAGAAATATCACCCCAAACACAGACACTGCCTGATCCGTTTCGCATTTCTTCATGGATGTTTAATAGTTGAAAACGAATTCCATATTCCCTCCTTATGAAAATACGCCTGTCATTGCTATCCAAGCTAAACACGAACTCAACTTTAAGAGAATAGCCCTCCATTAAACAGGTGTCCAGCAGACATGTTGAAGTGCCCAATACAAACGTTCATGCCTATGGCGTGAAAGGAGCTGGGCAAAAATGACTGATCGCCTAGCAAAAAGACCATGTTCGTGAAGCATTTAAAGCAATGTTGATCTGGATATCAACCTTCCGGAACTTGCAGCCAGTGAGTATGTGAGTTCAGCCGGTGTTACGGTTTTGTTCCTAAGTGCGCAAAATGACAAATATCGTTCATCGGCCTTCATGATAGTTCGGGACCATCTTCCTTGGCTGAACCTCCTAGATACAAAATCAAGTTTTAAATTGTTGCCAAAATCTATGAATCACAGACACACTCGTATCAAGCTATCTAGCCACTTTTATCGGACTTTGTTCTGCTTCTACTCTCGCAAAAGTTCGCTATTGAAATTGTTTGTTCAAATGATGCCTGAAGGCCATAATTGCAATTTGGCTGTACTAGATTTCAAATTTAGGATATCGGTGCGAAAATAGAAGCCTTGCTTTGAGACATAGATTTTTATGCTCCTTGATATCGCAAATGATATATTCAGACTATAATACCTGTATTATGCCCAATGTCATATTTTCCAGCTCCTTTTACTTACTAACATATTCTAATTCCATTGAGATTGTGTAATTTATGGGAGAGTTATCGTTAGTGTTGTGATGTTTCCTTAATTTTTGGTAACCAATGCACTTTAAAATAGTCTAAGGTGAGTGAAATAAACATACATTGAATTTTGTTAATTTCTAAGTTTTTCAATTTTGTTAACATTTTATTTTTAAAATTAATTTCATATCAGAATTATTACAATATTAACATTAAGTGTTAACTTATTATTAAATTAGGTAACTGTTATCAAATTAGCTAAGTATTTTAGTTTCAAAATGTAATATTTTCAATTAAATTGATATCTATGTTAGAAGTGAAAATTTAAACAGATTAAAACAATTTTTTATGTATTTATTTAATTGATGAGTTTTGCAATTATTAAGTGTTTATTAAGTGCATCAGTTTTTGCATAAAACATAAGAATTCAGAGCATTCATTAAATAAATCAATATAATTATTGGAATAAAGCAGACTTTCTCTTAAATAGGCGATACATTTTCATAAATAGTGTATAAGAATATTTTAATAGACAATATACACATAAAGATAAATAAATCTTATCTAAAATCATTTATGTAATTTAAGTGAATAGAAAATGCAATTCTTGGTAGAGGTTTCTACTGGAAATAAATCAAATCAGAAATTTTTGAAATCAAATTTCTTAAAATTTCACTTGTTGTGTACTCTTAAAAAGTTTAACTTTAGAGCAGAGATTAAAAGTATATACATTTAACCCTGTGTTCACCTTTCACTTAATAAGCTTGGATATATAATCCCATGTAAATATTATATCAGTAAAATTCTATATGATAATTAAATAAAAATATCATATCAGATGATATCAAGAATTATTTCTATTGTAAAACTTAAGACAGAATGCTGCATTAAACTTTTTGATTGATGCTTTTAACAATAATTGTTTTATTTTGATTTAAAAAGAAATAATAATAAACTTATATCACAAAGCTATTATTTTATATAAAAATATAAGTTTAATAACGTGATATTGATACAAAAGAACTGCAAAACAGATGTTTTTTCAAAAAAATATTTTAGTAAAAATAATATTTTCTTTGAAAGTACTATTTTTATGATTTTTGACACTCTCGAAATCAGTGAGAAAGTGTAAAAAATAAAGATTTACGAAGTTTATTTCTTGTCACGTTGAAATATTACCATGATTCATATTTTACTTTTCTTCACAAGTGACACTCTGTTATTTTAAAGATTCTTTAGACTGAAAACAATCTTTGGATCTTAACAATTGTGTGTTTATAACCTACTCTGTTCTAAGAAATCACAACACTGTAAAAGCCGAGTAATTATATAGGTAATAAATCATAGTGACAATAATAAATAGACATAAGGATTGAAAAAAAACGTATACTGAAAAAGAAGAACGAGTTTTCCGTTTTGGGATTTTGTATGATCAAAATTCTTGCAAGCAAATAATAAAAGTTGCATTGTCAGAGTAATGTTTCAGAAATTGAAAAAGGAAGAGATAGAAAGGAGAAGAAAATGTTGACGTGTTAACCTTAACAAGCATGACGGCATAGCATTAATTTATTAAAATTATAAACGTTATATCAAATAATTAACTGTGGAACGTGTTTCATATAAAGTAATTTAATACCAAAAAATAAACTCTTTCCTAAATTATGCTATGAAGATTTACGAAAAGTCACTTCATTAAGTTTGTTAAAAGTATTTGTTCTAGCTGCATACCATTAGTTTATTATATAGTAATTTTACTAAAATTAATAAATCTAGTAAACATCAGAGCATCGTATATACAGAATTTATCTTTCATCTTGGTTCATTATGCAAATTATGGTATGCCTGTGACATGATATTCCATTTTTGAGCATAATATGAAATAAAGCACTTATAAACGGGATGCAATGTCATAATTCTTTTACAAAGAATTAATATAGTCACAAATTAATAATGGTAGAAATGTAAATTGAATTTTCGAGAAAAAGTTTCAAAATTTATCGAGAGAAAATTATACTTAGTAAAATTCAAAAAAGAAAAATATTAAAAGTTTAAAAATTTGCAATGGTGAGGTTTTTATAATTCAAGTAAGAGGTATTTAATCACATATATTATGATGCTGCTATTTTTTTTAAAAAAAGTGTTTAAACTCATCTTTATTCTTAAGAATTAGGAAACCAACTCACATCATCAGAATTAATCTTCACATTTGTAGATCTTTATTTCAAATAATTTATGCATTAAAATAATGTAATATGTAGTTAATATATTCTAAGCACTTAATTTATTGCTTAGTATTCTATTAGTTTGGGGGAAAAGAAATCCATTATTTTTACGTGAACTTTTTGTAACTTCTTTCAGATTCGCTTTGTAAAAAGGTTTAAAACAGTTTTCATGTAGATTTTTAGGTCTTGTGCGAAGCTACGACTGCTGACATGCTGTCAAGTTTGATAATTTTTGATACCTTATAGACATTCTCGACGATGTTGTATCCATGCGAGGTGCATCTTTAGCATCCAAATACCAAAACGGAACCGACGAAAAAAAATTGTACGTAACTGGTTGTTACAGTCTTATATATGACGATAGACACCTTTCACAATTTAGCCACCCAGCTATCTTTTTCGCCGTTACAAGAAAAAAACGAAAATGTATCGAATTTTCTGTTTGTTGTCTTTCATTTTTGAAACCTTGTACTTCTAACTGAATGAATCAAACAAAAAACCGCCAGAGGATATTTTAGTGTCAAATGTCACCTTTCCAACGAGCATAAATCTGTAATTGTTTGATAGATACCTCACGAGATATCGATCACTACAGACGTCTACCGAAAAAATAATGGATAACTTTTTCCCTAAACTAATATTTTAATAGCATAAAGTCAATATTATATTAAAGAAATCTTCCTATTTAATGAATGTTAGTTAAAAGTGTTAACCTGTTTAAAGTAAAATTTAAATTACCTATCTGACTTTTTCCAAAATAATCAATCTTAAAATGATTGATCACTACAGACGTCTACCAAAAAATAATGGATAACTTTTTCCCCAAGCTAATATTTTCATAATACAATCTTTAAAATCTTTTTAAAATTTAAGATGAAGGGGGAACGTCTTTAAAAACCACTTACTCTTTTAAATGCGATGGTTTATTAAATACTTTCAAGAAAAATGCATAAAATTTGTATATTAAAATTAATATATTATGTATTCAGTAATTTAATATTAAAAATGAATTTTTCAATAAATTTACATAAAATATTAATCCTGAATATTTTAATTCAAGGCTGTAAATTTAGCTAAATGTTTAGAAGTAAGGTTGTTTTTTTGTACAAATATTTAGCTTAAGAACCTTTTTATAAAAATTTATTAAACAAAAATTCTATTAGACACTCAATAGGAAACGTCAATAATACAGTTATCAAATCAGATTCTTTCATGAGCAATAAATTATGTAAGCAATAATCAGTAAAAAATTATTTGATTAAGTAGCCATCGATGGAAAATTGTTTAACAAATGTTAACTAGTTTTTGATCTATCTGAATTTAACCAACTTATTCTATGTTGTTTCAAATATTGACTAAATACCTAGAGATATTAAGGTTTCTTCAGGAAAACAATCACATCTGTAGTAAAGGTGGAAAATATAAACAATATAGGAGCGAACTTTGTTCATTATAGAAAAATAGCTCATGGCCTCTATTATGCCATAGTTAATATCAATGCATTTAACATGTCTTTTATCTGTTCAATACTGGTTGAAAATTTGAAAAATAGCTGAATCTAGTATTTTCAAATATAATACTGTATAATCATCTTAAGCTAAGATTTTATATTCATATCATTTAGGATTATGCGTCATAAAGAATCACTGTAACAATTGTCAACAGAGAACTTTTAAGCAAAACAAGTTGCCATAATATCATCTCTCTTTTTTAAATTGCATTTGATATCGCCGTATTGTGATTAAGAAATTCCCATTGAATTTTTCTCTTAGGTGGAGTCATTGAATACATTTCTATTTTTCTTGTTGTGTGATTCTCTATCCTCTTTGCTGTATTAAGTAGTGAGAATTGCATCTTTAACTGAAAGTCAACAGACCTTCTTTTTGATGGCATATAATATAACACAACTATAAGTGCAATGAATACACAAATATTAGCTTTTTCTTGCTTCAGAGACGTGAATTAAGAATTAATACTGCTATAAATGTTATCAATTATCACTCGAATCTTTAATACATATCATTTTAATAACAGAATATAAGTGTATTGTGTGCATTCATAAGTAAACTGAATATATGTAGAAATAACTTTTTATCAAAATTGCGATGAAATTCATTTTTTAAATTTATTTATTTCATACTTATGCATACGTGAGATAATTGATCCTAATTAATGGTATATGCGAATAACTATTCTCATATAATTTGTTCTCATGCAATCTAATAATAAACAAGTTAAAATTATGTTACTATCTTTATTTTGTTTAATAGAATATGTTTTAATATCTTAATATATCTTTATTGAAATAAATTATTTTAATACCAATGTATTTGTACAACATATATAATAAGAAATACATAAAAAAATGTATCATAAAACATTGATTTTTTTTTTCAAAAATGTTTACTTTTAACAAAAAAAAATTATGCATCATTTCTAAAATTTAATTCACTTCAGAAACTGAAATGTTTTTAAAGCATCTAATTTTGTTAATCTTACCTCACTATTTAAACTTGATATATCGATACTTCTTTGCTTAATTTCTGTTATAATGAAATAAATATTGATAAAATTTTTAATTTTGTGCTATGTATGAAAAATTAAATAACTTATTTATTAAATTTAAAACCATTATAACCTAATATATAATTTATTAAATTTCAAACCATTATATAACATAACAGAAGCATATAATTTATATAATAGCTAAAATATTTAACTTCAATTATGTTAAAAATTAGTAAATGAGGTAATGAGTAAGAAGTAAAGTAAATGAGGACTTAATTCAAAGGATTACGTTTACCCACAAATTGGAAAATTAAATAAATCAATCCTAAAATTTAAAACCATTATAACATAAGAGATGTAACCAATATAATTTTATAGTTTAAAAGCTAAGATATTTAACTTACATTATTTTAAAAATTAATAACCCAAGTAAATGAGGACCTATTTAAATTCAGATTGATGTCATGGAATAGAAATATGGATACATCCCAAAATGTGCTTTGACATATTATGATATAGCATCTAATTTTAATATTTTCTGTCATAATTTTGTTTTTTACTACCCTAATCTCTTATTTTGTCATTGCTTTTGTTGCTGGGACATGATTCAAAAATGGATATCCTTTAGTTTTCTGTAGATTGGAGAATCGGAATAAAATGCTCCGGATTCATGAAGTGAGACTTGAATTCGTAATAACTACTTGGCATTCAGGACAATATGTTCACAATGGAATTGTTTGTCAAGCTCTTTTCAGTTTCTCTCAGAAAAAGGTGACGATGAAGACACACACCGTAGAACATATTCAAAAGAAAATGTAAAGGCACTGAGAGATATAATTCAGCCTATTTGCAAGTCGAAACTATACAGTATTTCTTGACATAAGAAATACGTGGGAAAGTTTGAAGGAGGGCAAGTTGGATATAAAAATTTGAAAGTTATAAAAATAGGGAAAAATATGAATATTATCACAATTTGGGAAAATTTTATAAATCGCAGAAAAAGATATTTAATTCATCTTACTTTAAATATGATATTTTGTAGATAGTGTGATTATTAATTTTAATTATATAAATATAAATAAACAAAAAGAACTATAAAGAAATGCATTAAATAAATGTATGATTTCAGTTTCATATTATGAAAAAAATTAGCATTCTAACACGGATTTTGATTAAATTGTATATAATTAAAAAATTACGTAAACATGGAGCCGAAATAATTTAATCAATTTAAATATAAGAAAATGAAATTTTTGTTTACATGAAATACCTATAGATACCAAATTTAAACGAAAAAAATATATTTTATTCATTTTAAATGATTAAAAATTAAAGTAAATATAATCAAATATTTGACTTTAATTTCAAAATGAAGATAAGTTTTAATTAATATTTGGCTCTTGAGTGAAATAAATGTTTAAGTATCATTGTCTTCAATGAAAAAAAACACAGCTCTTAAGTTATCTCATCTGTGTTTTTACCTTTCTTCGAAAATTTGAAATGTCTTTTTAAACAAAAACTTAATTAGTGAGAAGAATATAATAAAATGATGTGAGTACCGATTCAAATATTGCTCGAATTACCATTTTATAACAAATATTAACTTTTGTAAAATAATAATGAGTAACTGTGAAGATAAATTTTAGAAATTTATTAATTTATCCGCAAGAACTACTAACGCAAGTAAACAACTAAGGTATAAAATTTTTGGTACATTCCGTTTTAACACTTTAATGACTGCAAATAAAACTTCATATATCTTAAAAAAAGCCGATGGCACAAAAAATAAAGATAAATTACATTTTGATAATGAAAAATGTATTTAATCGCTTCAATTTAAGTGTGTTTCATGTATATAAAATTTATTTCGTAGTAGGAATAACATTTCTAAAGTGTAGCTCACTAAATTAAAAATAATTTTGCATAAAGCTGTTTAATTAATCATTCAAAGTTCTTAATAACATTTGAATCAGTTTCAAAAGCAAATTTATAAAATGGGATGTTTTTTTTAAAACCATGTTTCCTGATAAGTTTCAGTTTTTAAAATAGTATATTTTAAAAACAGATTAGAATATATGTATATTTTAAATGATACATATGTTTTAATCTAAAATAGATAAAGGCTAATTGATATATATTTTTCAATTCATAAACACATAATAAATACATATTAAAAGACTTTTTTTTTATCAACTACAGCTGTTTTTACTCTTTAAATGTATTCCATAAAAATTAACTCAAACATTTAAGAAATATCAGAAAATAGAAATCAATTTCTTCTAAGTGAAATATATTTATAAAATTAGCATAGTTAAAATTATAAAACATCTGAAAGAAACTACTTGATAAAACTCAATATTATATATTTCCTATCATGTATTTTATAACAAAACATTTTATATATAATCTTATTTTATCTACTTTGCCTATGAATGATTTTTGCTTTTAGAAGTTATTCAAAGTAAAACTAAGAAATTAACGGGTCGTTTCTATTTTCGGCACAATTTAATGAACGTTTTTACTCTCTTGTTGAATAATTTAATTCTGTTTGCAAGTGATAAAGTCCATTTCAACAATAAAAATAATTCTGTTTCTAAGAAATAATCCAATTTCACAAGATTTTTATAGAGCTCCTAGTTTGAAACAGCATTATAAATTGTTTTGTTTATGCTGTTTTGTTAAATGGGTTTTAGTTGATTTTTTTCAAAGAAAAGATCTCAGTACATATTGATAGCACTAAAAATTGCATATGTCAAAAATTAAAAATCTAAAGATAATGCATTTATTAAACGATCAAAAATATTTTAAATAATGAATACTATAAAATGTATAATTTTACAAGAAAAATAAAGAAATTTAATTTTTTTTTTTTTAAAAAAAATCATTAAGTATTTAAAATTCAGTTTTAAATAGAAAATGCTTTTTTGGAAATATGAGGGTTACATAAATATAAATGCACTAAAATTTCATATTTAAACCGCTTGAGGTTTTCAAAATAACTGTCGTTTCTACTTCAAAATCACCTGCAAAATGTTATGCTTTATAAAAGAAATGTAAACAGTAATATAATAAAAATTCAAATTTACATTTGTAAGGAAATTGACAAAGTCTTAAAGAAAAAAGAAATATCTGAATTAGAAATTTAAAAAAAAAAATTATTTTTATAAAAGTTTCTGAAGAATTTTATAGGAAACTAAATTTATTCTTAATCATTCTAAACTGCTATTCGAAAAAGTAAAATAGATTTTTAAGGAAAATGTAAAATTTCTTAGAATGAGTAAATCATCATCTTCGAGAAATAGATAAATTTTCATGAGTGTAACTAAAAAAATATTAACTCTGAAAATAACAATTACAATTCCAGTTATCGTGCATACAACAATCTGGCTCACTTGAAGATGGAATTCAAGCGTGTTCCTTAAAAGTCAATAGAAAATCAAGACTTTAAAAACATTATAAAGAAGATTGGGTGAAATTTAAAGAAAGTCACATGAACCAGAATGACACTTAGGAAAAAATAATTTATCCGATGAAAAGGAACCCTATTTAGATGGCGCGTATAATATTTATTAATGGCAAAATTTTCAGTGTAGAAGTTCAAAAGGATTTTGTAGATCGTTCAGAGTATCAGAAACTTTAGATTTATCTTGCAGTGAAGAACTTGTGTTATTATGGAAAAGGGGAACTACAAGGAATTTTTTTATAAGGAATTTTTTTTTATAATTTTGAATAAGTTTTTGTGTCAGATTTCAAAGAAACTATCACAAATAAATGCAATAAAATTCCCAGAATTTTACAAGAAAAACTAATTTTTTCAATAAAATCGATGTACATAAATTTATCAAGAAAATTGGTTGATCTTTCAAAAAAAATTATCAAGAAATGTAATTATTTTTCTAGTATTGTAAAAAAGTTATTTTAAGTAATGACGGTAAATGTTTCAGGCAGATATTTGAATGGAAGGTATTACAAAAGGACATATAACAAATAGCTATGTATCGCTAAAAATAAGTTTTTCTTATTTTATTTTCTTATATTTACATAAATTGAATTTTCAACAAGCAATGTGTTATTTATAATTATTATCACATAAAGCACAGTGCTCTTTTATTTTTTAACACTGTGTATTTAAACTAGTAATAATCTGTTGGACAAACCTTGCTGATTGAACTCTTAAATATCTGTTGAAGAGTAAGGATTTTCTCAAATAAGGATGTCAATTATAAAAAAAAATATTGAAATCATTAATTGCACAATATTATACGATGCATAATGATACTAACATAATAAAATATTAATTTTTTATATTTTACTATACTTATTGTAATGAATATTTTAAGTGATATTCAAAAATAAATTTTAATAAAAATGGTCTTCCAAGAATTATAGAATAATGTTTTTCTGAATAATTTAAAGATTTTCTCAAAATGTTTAATAATTTAATTTTTCAAGAAGCACAAAAAGTCATTTAAATACCTATGGATGCTGTAAATTTGTAGAATGAAATAATCTAGCAAAGAAGAAAGAAAAACATTTATATAATTAACTTTGAGGTATACATTTTCGAATAATTAGTTAATGTAAGATAGTGAGTAATTAGTTAGTGTAAGATAATGGTGCCTTAACATCAATAAAACTTTAAAGGTTTTTCAGAAGGACGTTTTTCCCAAATATTTTTATAAACAATAAACTGACTCAGATTAGAAGCTCTTATTTAGACTTATGCACCACTTCTTATTTTAAGTAAAAGTAAAATATGTTTCTATGAATGTTGTTTGGTTGGTTGGGTTTTGTGGCGCAAGGTCCAAAAAGGACAAACTGCGCCAAGTTTCTATGAAGACTAACACTATTCTGATCAATAAAACCACATATTTTTCTAAATTAACGTAGGATGTTATTATTTTTATTACTAAAATAAATAAATATTCATTATTTATACAATAAATATGCATTATTTGTGTTCATATGTATTTCCTTATAAATTTCTAATTGCTTATATTATTTTATTTAATATGTTTACTCTATAAGATTTGCTGCTAATTTACAAATAAACTTGCACAAAAGTATGCAAAATAAAGTAATGCAATATAATATTAAATGCTTCAATATTTTAAGAAAGACTGAGCGTAAACTTAGCAATTTTAAGTGATGGTGCCATGCTTTTCACAGGGAAAGTTTCAATCTTGATCAATGTGTGAGTTTGTTGCCTGCATTTCACCCTAAGCAAGCATATTTTTAATGTTGGTGAATTTTCTAATTTTCTTTCTCTTAGCGGATAATAAATACTGTGCAGTTATAGTTTTAAAAAAACATATTTTTGAAAGGCAAATCGTGCGGGAAGATCAACTGAAATAGGATAACGTGTGCATATTAGGGTGCCAGTAATACAGTATCAAAAGCATTAATTATAAGTTGTTTTGTGTAAATAAAGTTAATTGTTACTAGATGTCTCTTTATATAAAAATTAGTTCTAAGTGTTTTTCATTTATTCATATGTATTTTTCAAGATAAAAAGAAAATGATATTTATATACAATTTTAAATATTATAAAATGCATTCATGATTTCATATAGTATGCACAAAATTATAAATTACTATTGAAAATACATTAAATATTATTTAACTTACAAAAAATTGTATTATTTACTAATGCCTTTTTTCATTTAGTGATTTATGTAAATAACTTTAATGTAACTTAATGTAAAAAGATTTTAAATTAAAGTTCACAAAAATGTGTTTATTCAAATAGCTTCGATCCACTGTTTAAAGTGTTAATAAATTGTTTTGCATATTACGAGGGACACTCTGAAATTTTTGAGATACAACTAGGTTTTTAAAGTTATACTTACAAAATTTTACGTGTGTTCAAAGTAGTCTCCTTCAGCATCAATGCATTTTTGTAGACGAATTTTCCACAGATTAAATGCCTCAAGTCAGTCATTTCTTGGAATAGATGAAAAAATGCATTTATAGCCACATCAATATCTTCTTCTGAATGAAAACGACATCCACGTTGGTTCTTTTTTAGATTAAAGAATAACTAAGAGTCGCACATAGCTAGATCAGGTGAATACGGAGGATGTTCGATCACTTTAATTTGTTTTTGTTTAAGAAACTCAACTGTTAATCCGGCTGTATGTGAAGATGCATTGTCATGGTGAGGCATTAGTCCCCTAATATTCAGTTCTTGTAGAATTTCTGGAAGACATTTAGTGGTATACCAGTTTGCTGTTACTGTCTTCTCTCCTTCCAACTTGATGGCTTTGACCAATCCCGTACTTCTGAAGAAAACGGAATACTTCACTTTTTTCAGTGCGCGTTGTTTTTTTACCATTGTCGGTGTGGGATCATCTTCAAAGACCCATACTTTGATTTCTTGACGTGTTGGAACGTCAAAAAACGATATGTATGTTTCATCACCTGTTACAATTTTAGAAATGATGCGGTGGCCACCATCATTTAGCAATTTAAGAGTTTCTTCACTGATTCTGACACACTCCTCTTTTTGGTGATCAGTTAGATTATGGGAAACCCAACGGATAAACTTTTTTTTCATATGTAATTCTTCATGAATGATTTTGTGTATAGCTGCGGATCCAATGTTAAGTTCCTTCTGTATCATTTGATAGGTACAGCGATTATCATCCATTAACATTTTTTCGTATGGCAGACACATTATCCGGGATTACTGCCGACGGCAACCTTCCTGTGTGTTCTTCATCCTGAAGAAAATTGCGACCTCTTCTAAATTCTCTAAACCATCTGAATACAGTAGCACGAGATGGAGATTCATCACCAAATGCTAATTGCAAACGTTGAACGCATTTTTCTTGATTTGATCCTCCTTTAAAATCGTAGAAAATCATAGCGCAAAAATGTTCTCTGGTCAACTCCATTTTCTCTTCTGTTTAAAATTTATTCTACGCTAAACAAGTTGAAGAAATCCAGTAAAAAAGCGTCTTCTGTGTTAAAATACTTTGTATTTTAAAATTAAACCATTATTTTTATTTTGTAAATTCTCGTCTGTACGTATCTCAAAAGTTTTAGAGTAACCCTCGTATTTAATGTTGTCATTTACAAACAGGACACCTAATTTATTAAATAAAATTATTAAAAACGAGATTGTGATTTAAAGTATTATTCATTTTATGGCATGGTTAAAATGACAAAATAAATCATTGTGAAAATTTTCTTTGTAAAAATTCTTTATTAACTATGTAAAATGTCCATTTTAAATCAATAGATAATTTTATTATTATTGGAAACATAGTAAGCACATTTTATTAACTTAAAAAAAATAAAATTAAATTATATAAAATATTTTTTATTTAATTGAAACCAAAATCTTAATTCCTTCGATTATTTTATATTTCATGAAATAAATAATTTCGATAAATAATTGCAATAACATATAAAATAGCAACCATTGAATTAACAAAATTCTACGAAATTATAAAAATGAAGAAAAAATACAAGAAATGAACACACAGATGCTGAAGAAATTATTTCTTATGGTAAAGCATTCGATTAAGGAAACTAGTTAACCATTTCAATCACATCATCTCATTCTTTGTTATATTCAAAATTGTTGATCAAATAGATAAAAAAAACTCACAACTGACTTATTATTAGTAGTAGTACCAGTTCAATGGAAGAAACCAGGCTGCTTCCATCTAAATTGTAGAGCCCAACACAGGGCTAGGCTCTGACGTATGTTTCTTCACATGATACAATAGGCTTTATATACAATATTAGGCCTAAAACTCAAAATTTTACTTTTTTTCAAAACGTCATGTCTGATTATATCCAGCAAAATGAAACATAAGCATTTCATTCGTATAAAAGAATCTTTTACCCCAAATAAAAAATTACAAAACTGTAAATTAAGCAGAAAAACACACAATGTACTCAACATAAATAACAAGTAGATTAAATGGATATGATATTAAAATTACATCATATGTTATATGTGGATGCATTCCAAGAAGTTTCAAACAAAAGTATTATTTTTATAATGTAAAATTAAATAAAATAGTTTCCTTTTCTAATTACAAACACATAAGAGAAAAAGAACAAAGCATATATCTACAAATGGAGCTATTATTCGAAACAAAAATAATTCATTACAAGATTAATTTTAGGATAAGTGAAGAACTTATAACTTTTAACACAAACAATTTTATTAAGTAATTTATTTACATATTTAGTTAATTTTAGTATCATTTTTGCGTCATATTTATATGGATTAACACCTGCAATGATTTGAAACTCTGACGCGATGATTGTTTCATTTTCCCTTAAGACCTCCATCACTATAACTTTATTCTTTTAAATATTTTATATTATGTTAAAAATTCTAAATAATTTATATTATTTTATATTATACTAATTATATAAATAATTTATATAACTATATTAATTATATAAATTTATAATTAGTATTTTTATAATAAGTATCAATTATTTATGTAATTATACTAATTACATAAATTAATTTAGGAAAATTATATAAATTTATATCAAGTAATTATTCCACATTTGTGAAATATTTATTGATATATTACGTAACATATTCAACGAATTTCTCATTAAACAAATAATTGATCATCTTATTGATTATTTGTTTCATGAATTATTTTATTAACTTGATCATCTATCTTGATTAAATATGTCGATTGAATTATTTTTAGAGAATGAAATATAGATTCAAATTTATCACAATATAATATTGAATATTCTTTTTTTTGATAAAATAAATGTGTACAGGAAAGAAAATGAAATGTACAGTGGATTATAATTAAAGTTTTAATTTCCAAGCACCATAAAAACAGAATATTTATTGGAATGCCAAATTTTAATGAAATATTTTTGAACAAAGATAAAACCGTATGACACAATGGAAATGAGTTCCAATTTATAACAATAAAAACCGTTTCAAAACTGAAAAAGCTTCTTATACCCACAATTCATACATAATATCATACACACATTGCTGTTAGTATGAAAAAACTGGATACACGTCTTTTGCTCATGCCGCATCTGAAAATTCGGTTATGATTGTCCTGATAAAGGTGACGATCTATTGGTAAAGCTTTTTTACAAGAAGGATGGTTATGCACCATTATCTCTGAAAAGTTTACAATATTTAAATTGGGATTTAATTAATTTAATCGAAATCAAATTCATTAAAATCATGTTTATTCTATGATTGTTATGGATCTTAAGAAATTAGAAGAAAAAACAGTTTTTAATGTGCAATATGGCACAAGGTGTATAATAGATATTACGTCAGTCGTAGAAATAACCATAACAATCAGTAAGTATTGTGCAAACGTGTATTGCTAGGGACGTTTCCCGATCATTGATCTTGCCTGTAAACAAAGGGTATAAAATTTTGCATAATATCGTATATTATTGTTATATATATAATATTGGCTGCACATTGGAGATGTTTCCTTCTCACTTGCCAGAAAGAGGGGAATTTTTTAAAATGTCACATGGAAGGGGATAATGAATGACCATAGTACTCCATTCTGAACGTGACTCGAGAGATACTTTGCTCATATGTAAAACATTCTGTTTCTCGATTACAATATATTGCTACAAACAGCATAGTGAACATGATTTGCGTCAGTTTTACAGAAGTGAAAACAGATTTGATTATCGCATTTTATATGATTTGGTTTCAGGACAGTTAAATATGGATTTTTTTTTCCATTTGGTCTAATATGGTCCTACCTCAGTCAGTGGAATGATATTACTTGAATAACAGCATCTCTTCTGTAAATAATGTACAGTAAATAGTACAGTTATTTTAACTTGTAACTACATCTTTGCCATTGCAGTCGAAGCCATTTAAATTATAACTCTTATATCCCCCTGTACATAAATATTTGAATTTTCCAATTATCAATTTTATTTGATGACATTAAAAAAATTAAAAACATTTAAAGCTTACTTAATTATTTCTTGTAAAACATGTTATAATTTCCAATTTTTCCTTCTCAAAAAAGAAAAAAAAATTTTCACTTATGAGATTGTATAACTTGGAGTCATAAGACCATACAATGAGAATTTTCTTTGCTTAAATTCAATAGAAAAAGCTTTTAAGAAACATTTATTTTATTTTAAAAATGAATATGTGATCTCGCGCAAAGCTGGATCATTTTTTAAACATTATTTTTCAGAAAAACAGTATATGTAAGGTGTCAAACCAACTAAATTAATTTTCAGATGCCTTTAGAGGACCCTTCTGTCAATTTTGATGTAAAATATCATTACCAATGATTGAAGGACTATGAATATATTTACAACATTTATGCATCCCATTCTATGACTATAAAGTTCCTTCAAAATACATCTTAGGTTATCAACAAAATGTATTCAAAGTTTTCATATCATTCATATATCAGTATCTGTATAAATATAAACAAGATACTTTTATACAGGTGCATAGTGTGACAGAAAATGTCAATTTTATAGAGACATATTTCTCATTTCACATCACTTGTCTGAAAGGTGTTTGATAAAATATTTAAATAAAGGAGGGTTGAGATACATTATATTTAAATATGTTTCAAAGGAACTAATACTTAAAGGAAATACTGGCTTTGTTAATAATTCCATTTCTACCAGAACATTTTCTTATTTCTGTGCATAAAAGATATAATAATTATAATTTATTTTAATTATTGTATAGCATTAATAAACTATTAAACTGATTCATATGTTTAAATTTTTGAATTTTCATAAATATTTCTAAGAATTTATTTTCTATCCCGAGAAAAATTTTCTTTATTAAGGATTTATTACTAAAAAACAAGATTTAAATTATAAGTGGAAAACTGCATATTTAAACAAGTTTATCCAATATTACATATACTTCGTACCATGATACATAAAATAGGTGTCAGAAACTGCGAAAATTATATAATAAAAAAAGATATACCAATATCATTTTTTAAATTCATGCCGATTTACATTTACATCAAATCATTAGTATTTCCGTTTTAGTATTTTTAAAATAACTATTTAAAAAGTATAAAATAAGGAACTATAAAATAATGATAATTCTATGCTTTTTATGGCTGACAACTCTAAAATTAATAATTCAAACCTTGTTAGAACATATCAATGTGCCAATAATCATATTAAGAATGCTTTTTGATAGAAAATACTTCATAAGACTTTAAAGTTCAAATTATAATAACTTAGTACTTAATTCATAAGATATATTACTTATGTTTCATTTAACTGTAACTTTAAAAATAAGTGTTAACTTTTCCCAATTTATAAGCTTCAGCAGAAATAATATGACCACACACCTTTTTCTATTGTTACAAAACACTTAATAAGTGTAAACAACTATTGTGAGGTTTACTTTATTTATTAAGTGATGTTTATAATATATATTATAATACATTGTAATGCGAAAAAAAAACATTACAAAATCTAGAAACAATCGTACAATCACGTGCATCGCATGCATAAAATAAATTTGATTTCATAAATTTAGGAGTCTGAAAAAGTGAAAAAAAGCTAAAGTATGATTTATTTTAAGAATATAATATTGTCATTTTGCGAAAAATTTCAACTCAATTATATATATATATATATATATATATATATATATATATA
>JAPDSC010051059.1:0-23160 GCA_026290005.1 Latrodectus geometricus | reverse complement strand
GTAGACGTCTGTAGTGATCGCTATCTCGTGAGGTATCTATCAAACAATTTCAAACATATGCTCATTGGAAAGGTGACATTTGACACTAAAATATTCTCTTGCGGTTTTTTGTTTGATTAATTCAGTTATGAGTACAAGGTTTTAAAAATAGAAGACAACAAATAGAAAATTCGATACATTTTAGTTTTTCTTTTATAATGGCGAAAATGCTAACCAGGTGGCTAAAATTGTGAAAGGTGTTTATCGTCCTATATATGACTGTAACAACCAGTTACGCACAATTTTGGTTTCGTTGATTCCGTTTGGGTATTTGGATGCTAAAGATGCACCTCGCATGGATACAACATCGTCGAGAATGTCTATAAAATATCAAAAATTATCAAACTTGACAGCATGTCAGCAGTCGTAGCTTCGCACAAGACCTAAAAATCTACATGAAAACTGTTTTAAACATTTTTACAAAGTGAATCTGAAAGAAGTTACAAAAAGTTTACGTAAAAAAAATTGATTTCTTTTTCCCCAAACTAATATTTTGTATTATCTACCTCTTGTAATTAAACTTACTTTGGTTACCAATATTTTAACTCATTTAGTGCATAAAGATGATAGAATTTCCTTGGACTTTATTTAAGAAGTGCACACTTTTCATGACTGCAGCAATAATATGTTTAGAGAAAACTTATTAAATAAAATATATTAATGTAATTTTTGCCTAAAATTGTTTATTAGTAAAAATAAAAGATATAGTTTGAAAAATGCATTCCAAGATTCAGTCATTACTGCAATCAAATTCATTTACAAATTTTTAGGATCATTCCTATATACTTTAAAGGATTTATTATTATGTGTGATGTATTAAATTATGCATGTGTGAATTTATAAAATTTTGCTTAAACATTTAATACTTTTCTAATAACTAAAGTTGTTAATCAAATATTTAAACTATTTAAAAATAATAAAATATATTGCTTTAATTTAGTATCAAAGAGAAACAAATATCATTTACACTTATTTATTTTTCATTTGAGTTAATATATTCCTTTATAAACATAAAGAGGAAATATAACCCTTTGATTCGTGAGTTCAGTTTTAATTGGAGTAAAGGTAACAACTCATTAACTATTACAAATGAATGATCTTACATTCCTAATATTGTTTTAACTATTAAATCATTTATATATATTTCCAAAGAATATGGGATAAAATTACATTTAATTTGTAGGAAACGTCTTGCATTTGAAAAATTAATTTATGCTACAGTGGATTTAATTGATTCACTTTCTCGGTTAACTTCTCAACATACAGAAGTTTATTGCAATTAATTTAATTTTCCCTTTGATATTTCATGTCTTTGAATAATTTTATATCAATATACAACTTTTTTTATATCAATTTGATAAGAAATATTCTATATATAATCTACAAAATAGGTCTCTTTAAAATCAGTATTCAAATAAAAATTTCAAAATTATCAATCACTTTGTAGGAAATATTTAACACTTTACACATCCTTGGAAGTGGAAAAATATATATCTGTGTATCGGAAGAAATTGAGAAATTATATGATAGAGGTGTCAAATTTTATTATATGAAAATTTATTTCATTAAACGCAACGATCTTTTTTTTAAAAGAAAAAAGATTTTACAGACAGAATAAACAATTATTTAGTGAATGCTTTGCTATTTTAAATAATTTTTGATTATTTAATATGTTTTTCACAGTGCTCAAGAGGAAACATTACCTCTCTAAAATTTGATAAAAAATATTTTACGTAAACGTGTACGTTGCCGGCAGTTTACGTAAAAATATTTTACGTAAACTGTCGGCAAAAGAAAAAAAAATTATACTGTTCTATTTCGTTGTTTCAGACTTTTAAAGTTCAATACCTATATCATAACTTTTTTGTATATCATATATAAAGTTTACGTTTCTAATATGACAAACAGATAAAAAAGATAAGTGAAAATGCACGCTGAACAAATTTAGTATATAAATTATGATATTTCACATCCTTAAACTATATGAGATAAAATAAACACAGATACTCTTACTAGCAGGTGTGTATATTTTATCTCGTGTAGTTTCATTATTAATTATAAATACTTCAGTTCATTGAAATTACTTAATGAAATATGATGAATATTCTCAAGACATTAAAAAAGATATCTAAAAAGATTACTTGAAAATTATTCTGTTACTGGGTATGATGACAAAAAGATTGTGTTTCATTTGTGCAGGTGACATTTACTAATTACGTTGTAAGTTTCCACCAAATTTATGCTAACAAGACATAACAGTCACAATTAATTTACTTAGAACCGTATAGAACATTTCTCTTGAATAATCTAGACATTGTGTAACAGGAAAATAATTCAATGATGGCATTAAATGTCTGTCACATATTTAAGTAGAATACATGACTCAGTTTTTTTCTCCTCATATGTAAAAAAATGATTAATTTGAATGAAAGATAAATTGGCTGTGCATTTCTAATTATCAGTCTAGAGAATAGTATTTAGCAATTTATCAAATATTATATAGCCGCTTTTCTTTATTTTACGTGTGTTGAATATTTAAGAAATTATCACAAATTCAGATTCTATTTTAGTTGAATAATTCAATATACAATAGTTCAGAAAACAAATTTGAAGCTTTCCTTTATGCCAGAAAATATCTACTGTTATTAAAACAAGAGTTTTTATCTTGCTTAAAAATATATTAGAAATTTCAGTTATATCTTCGTCCTCAATAATGTATTGTTAAAAATGTCACAAATGTATTGTACAAAACAGAAGAAACTATAAACAATGAAATAATGTAGTAAAATTAATATGTCACTTTCAGTAACTAAATAAATACGAATTGGATATTTCCTGTACACTAATATTTAATTGCAAAAATAATTTTTATAACACCAATGTGTTCTGAAATTTTAGTTTTTTAAAGGTATAATGACATTTAACCAGTTGGTAATCTTCAAACTATTTAATTATGTAATATTTTTTAATAATCATTTCACTCAAAATTGAAGGGAAGAATTCCGATTGGCCCCCTTTACTAACATTTACGAAAAAGTCAAGATTTGTTTTTAAAAATTTCATTTAGATTATGCCTATGATTTATGTCAAACTGAATAAAGTAAAACAGAAACTTTTAATTGGTTAATATTAATACACAAATTATACAAAATATATGCCTATGAACTCTTACGAATGATAGTTGTTAAAATTCCAGTATATTGTTAAAGACCACAGAGAAGAATTAGGCGTAACCTCCAAGCCCATTCCTAAAAATGATGAAAAGTTTAAAAAAGGAATGAAAAGAAATTAAATGAGAATCAAAAATTAAACTTTCTAAACATCTTCACTTTTCACAGTTAAAATGATTCGCTTCTTAATCGAATGGTGACCTATGACAAAATGTGGACGCTGTACCGCAAGTGGCGAAGCAGTATCAGGGGCTGGATGCTGTAAAGACTCCTAAATAGTTACAAAAACTAAACCTCCATCAGAAATAGTTTATATTGACTGCTTAGTAGTCATCAATTATTTGTCTCTCTAAACCATCATTATTCTAAAACCATATAAAACTATCACAGCTTTGAATTGTTGTCATAACATTGAAATCGATGAAATGCTCAAGAAAATTGCTGTTAATAATATTGATCAATTGAATAAGCCCAATTTTTCTCACGACAAGGCTAGACCATATGTTGCGCTTGTCAAATGTTATACACATTGGGGTACGAGTTTCCATTCCAAAACCATATTCATCTGACCTCTAACCAACAGGAAATGACTTTTTCAAGCATCTGGTAAACATCTTACAGCAGAAATATTTCAGAAATGTAATGTATGAAGAAACGGCAATCTATGAGTTTTTCATCTCCAGAACTCATGAATTTTATAACACCGGTAAAAAAAAATGATTTTCATTGGTGACTACGTTGAAGCTTATTTTTATTACTTAGACTAATATTTTCTGTTTTATATATAATATATACTTATTTAAAGTAAACCGTAAGAATCAGAAATATTAATAGGTAATAAAATTATTAAAATAACTTAAATTTATACTTATATATTAAATAATTTATTTCCTTCAACATTTAAAATAATTAACTTCTAATGTACTGAAGAAACTTTCTTCTCTCCTTATAATTGTATATTCTATTTAAATAAAATTTAAAAATATAATCAAGTTTCTTTGTTTTTTTTGTCTCAATTTTAATTTAATATCTTCCTGTCATTCAAAATTCAAAAATTAAAGTTATAAATATTCGGCTATCTACTCCATTAAACAACAACACGGATAGAATCTAAAAGAATGATAGAGTTGATTCACCATTAATATTTTCATCTTATTCTGTTGTAGTCTTATTAAATGCTTAAGATGTAGTTCCATGTGAATGTGTGAATCAAAAATTAACCATGTTCTTTCATGTTACTCTCGCTTCCTTTGAAGTTTATTAGTTTCGTTTTAATATTCTGTAAGTTTCGGCACTAACCTCATTAACAGCTTCTGGGTATAAATTCTTGTTCTGGTTTATCTCAACTCAAGGTTTACTTAAAGTTCTTTGAATTTCTTTATTAAATTAACTATTTCAAAAGCACATACATTCTTTTTATTACAAATTCTCATTTCTTTTTGTTTTAAATTTAATTATTCATTTTGATTATACCCATTGGTTTGTTCTTTCTTCTACTCTTCATTTTATTTATTCCTATTTGTTTCAATTCTTCATTTCTCTTTGTTAAATAAATGAAATTGTTGTAGGAATTAAAATTTTGTGTAAAATGTATAAAATATACATGCTTATAGAACTGCTATTAAAATAGCTGAAATTAATAAAAATGTTTATCCTTCATTTTAAATTAAACTTTAAATTTCTTAGATTTCTCTAATATTTTGAAATTTAAATAAATTGAAAGAAGAAATTTTATTACTAATTACTATAAAACTTGAATAGGCCATTTTAACATTTTATTCATCAGGAAATATTATTATGACAAATTTTAGTATCCGAAGCTAGAAACTTATAGTACAATATATTTTGAATTTATTTTATATATTTTATTCATGCTATAATTCAGTAAATTTTTGATTTTAAATATACTACTTACTTCAATGACACCCCTGCTAAAAATGTAACCTTCTAGTTAACAAAACCAATTTATGATATCATTTATTTTTACACAGTGCTCTGTTTTTCATGTTTACCCAATAAAAACCGTATTTTTCATAAAAGTCGATGTTATTAAAGACATGAGATTAAATTTATTTTAAGATTTTAGAAATAATAAACAAAAGTATCAAGTGAAAGTTTTCCAAATTTTAACATAAGTATTTACAATTCAATGAATAATTGTTGGATTAATAAATAAAAATTGCTATGAACATTCTACATGGTATAAGTAAAATACACAACATAAGCATAAATATCATTCTTATTTCTTATGCCACATTAATTTGTTCCAGATTTCAAGCCTTAACAATGACTGGAGTTTAATTATAATGCGCAGATAACATTTTTTTGGCTATATAGTAAAATTGATATATAATGTATCATCTATGTGGAAAGTTAAAATGTTCTTTTGAAAGCTGGTTAGTTGTATAATAATGATAGATATCCTAATAATTCTATACAGTTTATAATATTATAATAGCTTGTTAAATTTTCAAAAAATTCTTATTTAATATTAATTATAAAATTCTTAAATTATAAGCAGATTAAAAAAACAAATTATTTAACTATACTTGTTTCTCTCATCGCCCAACGATATGTATTATATATTTTGTTTCTTTGAATTTAATTTGAAATTCAATTTTATTTCCTTATGTTTACTTGAACATAGAAAAATACAAAATAATTCTAATTAAAATGACATGGAAAATACATTTAGAATCCTTTTCAGGTTATATAAAATCCTTTGGCGTTCGCATTTGGTAAGCGAAATAAATATTTATTCTTTCTAGATAAAGCAATCTAGAGATAGCATTTATCAAATTGAAAAATTATCACGTCATCAGCTTGAAACTAATTAACGGGATTCCACTTTTCTAAAACAAGAGCACAATAGAAAAGAGAAGGCCACACAATGAAAGCATAATTAACGCTAAGTAGTAATGTGGAGATAATTATTTAAGCAAATTTATACAGTGTAAAACTTTAATTACATGTTGCAATTTCATTAATGAATTAAATTACTGTTTTACAAAATGAAACCCTGACACCTATTCAAAGCTTTCTTTGAGAGCATTGAGGTTTAAATGCATAAAATTGTAAAGCTCATATATTTATTTCTCATTTTCTTAATTAAAATCTACATTCGGTCTATCGCAAACTACTGCATATAATTATTATTACATCTTGAGCTCACAGAGTATGAGAAAAGTATCTAGTTATACAATGTAGTCAAAATAAACTCATACATTGTCTAGAAATTATTATTTTAAAAGAAATGAAAATTATTTAAAAAAGTAAAAATATTTTAAATAAATTAATATTAATCAAATTTATTAATCAACGTATTATTTTTTTCCATTTTACATTAAGCGTTAAAATATTTTGAGATATTATTTTTCATATTTACTTTAAGTATGAGATAATTAAATTAACTTTTCTTTTTACACAATTACATACATTACATTATATACATAATTTAATTTTTTTTTCACTTTCATTATTTCTTTAAAATAAAATTGTTTTCTTTAATATACATAGAGAATGTTAAAAAAGTAAAAGATTATGCCATTTATAATTTAAAATTAAAAATACTAACATAAAAATAAATGTTATTCTACAACTTCAAATTCGAATTAAAAATTATTTATTTTTTTATATTTGTCACTCTGCAGTTAAAAATAGTTAATGTTAACAAAATATTTTGGAAGATGAGAAAAATGTAAAAACTAGACCAACTCATTAAAAGAACATTTAAATATTGATGTTAAGACGCAATAAAATTTTAATTTTTGAACATTTATTAACATGCTCATTTGATTGTTAAGATTTTTGGAAGGAAATTTAAAATACAATGCTGTAAATTATAGTAAGTTTGATTCATTGCTAATTAGAATATTTTAATTTAATTTTGTATTACTAAAGAATTAAAATTGTCTATATATTGTTGTTGTTGTGAAATGTATTACAGTATGAATTTCAAAAACTGGTGTTACACGCTAAAATTGCAGCAGTAAAAATGTTTTTTTATGCTATCAAAATATAAGCAAAGAAGCACTTAATGAAATAAAAAAATAAGTCGATATTTAATAGCTAATTTATAGAAAAATAGAAAATAAAATACTTACAGAAAAATATCTTATATTTATTCATTTATTAATTATTTAATTGAATACAAGTTGTAATATGCCTTACATTTTTACAGTGGAAACTACGAAGTGGTAATATCATGTAAATATAAAATTGTCTAGATTTGGATTATATTAGACAAAATCAAATTGATAATCCAACAGTTTAATAACATAAAAAACATTCGTGCTGCACGTTTGCTTTCAATAAGTTTTATGTATTAATAATAATTTCTTGAAGGCTATTTCTTTGATAGTGTACAATATTCAATAGTCAGTCGTAAGGGAGAAACTCTGAAAGCTTTCAAGAATGCACTCCAACACTCTACACACAGAAAACCGAAATGCAAAGCTTTTTTCCCATTGGTCAACCGTAGCTTGGATTTAATCCGTTGAGTTTCCTTCACAAAAGACATGATTATACTTCCTGAACATAGGAAACATTTCCCTTTATTCCTTTGTAAATTGAAAAATATATTACACTCTTAACCTTACGCATATATGTATTTTTCTATAAAAAAGACTAATAAAATTCATAAATATGAAATTTCTATTCTATCTTACAAAACATGTTCTGTAATTTCTATAGGAATATGACTATGGTTCATAAAATAAACTTCTAAAATATCTATTTAACAAAATACATTATGAGATAAAATATTAGCTTAAGTTATATCAAATTACATTTAAAGGAAAGAATCATTAAATATTTCAAAAGTTTTAAACTTATTAATTTATAAAAAATTATTACACGGTAACAATATCAAACTTCTTAAATAATGTTTAATAAATTGATATAAATATCTTATTAAAATTTGTATTTTATCCATTTATTTTAAGGCAGGGGAAATAATTTTAAAACTGTTATGCACTCATTTTTATGTGAGAAAGTTATTTTGTATATGATATTGCGCAACCTTTAACTTGCAAAATTGAAAGTATTTAAAAAAATGTCATTTTAAAATATCAAGTTGCTGAAATTCTAATCTTTGAAGTAAAATCAGGAATGCAGAAAGCAATCTATTTAAATTAATTAAAAACTTTTAACTTCAACGATATTAAGTTTTATATTCAGTTTCTACAAAAACCTTGAACAAAAAACTTCTTGTTGAAAAGTTTCGCTTTAATTATTTGTCGAAACTTTTTAAGTTATTTTAAACTTTGAAAACAATCAGGGATTAAAGATAAGATTTAAGCATAGTTCACATAGTTTTTTGAGGATGAACATTGAAAAAAAATCGAGGATAAAACTACAAAGGATTAATTTGAGTAAGACTTTTATTTTTTTCTAGGTTATATAAAAATTAACGAAGAAATTTTTTCCAAAAGAAATAGATTATTTATTTTTAAAATGACTATTTTAAAGAGAAATTGAAGCTGAGGCGTTTTATTTTATAAACTGACGCTTAGATTGTTGCAAAATGTTTGATCACGTTTTTTTTAATTTTTTTTAGTAATCTTAAAAATTCCAAGCATTTTTTCATGAATTGCTTTTAATGTATCACAAATAATAACTTTTACCTCATTTAATTATGTTGTGAAATACAGAAATTTTTTATGCACATTTATTTAATAGAAGAGTTTTGCTTAACGTATAGCTAACTTATAAATTAATTATCCCTCAGTTATAAGTCATTTATTGTTATTTATAGATTCTTATTCAAGCGTTATTCTTCTACAGCGAAAAACCAATGGAAACATCAGAATTTAATGATATTGGTAGAAATATTTACAGAGTTATTGTCTATTCCTAAAATCTACTTCGAAGATACACCCTTCTTTGAAAGCCTTTGTGCAGCATTAGAGAAACACACAAAACTATATTAGATTTTATGTAAGATGACATAGTAATGACGTTGTCATATTTATAACACTTTTTAATTTTAATGAGGAGAAATTACAGTAATACATATCAATTTATAATAAGAAAAAATTTATTTATAATTTATTATCATAAGTGCTCCCTTTACTAAATATTTTTTTCAAAAATGCCAACATTGAAAATACTCAATACTCCTTTTTTAATACCTTTTTTATTGCCTTCTCTTTTATTTATTAAAATTAATGCTAAAGTTCATTATAATTAGAATTTATTATCAACTTTTTAAAATGCTTCTTTTATATTTTAGTGAAATACTCAAGCAGAAAAACTATTTAAATGCATGCAATTTTATGCAACTAAAATTTGAAAATTGTTTGAGGTCATGCAAATTGGTATGGATTCTTCAAACTGAAATATATATGATTAATGAGTGAAATTATATAAAAATTAAAATTTTAAGAGATTACATATATTGTATTAAACTGTCATTGTATGGTTATGAAATTTATGATTAAATGATTCATTAATTCATAATTTTAAAAAAGAAATATTAATAACTAAATCATGAACAATTTAAATATGATTAAAATCATGGAAATGTCTAAATTTCTAATGCACAAATAAACTTCTAATATATTAATGAATGGCTTAACTAATTATTAATTAAAAAATAAAGCGATAGTCCATCATCGAATACAAATACAACTTTTTTTGGGAAGATTGTTGCCGCTTTTATATTCATTTGTTCTCAGTATTTAATTTTGCTTTTAAGTTTTTAATGAATGCATTTACATTGCATTATACTGGACTAGAACAATACAGTTGGAAAGGATCACATTGAATGAAAATGGTTTGTAATTGTAATACATCATTATAAATAATTACTTGGAAAGTACAATTTTGTGAACCATATGATGGTAATGGTTCACAATTGCAATATATTAGAGTTATTCAATATTACATTTGAGTTATTCATTAGAAATAATGATCATTCCAGAATGCGTAATAAGTTTAAACAACGGTAATTAGGAGTACATTTGAGGTGGCTCTTTTCTCAACTAGGATGTAAATCTTGCCTGGAAAAAAATGATACTAGATTTCATTTAAGGCAATTATTATTACCTATTTATTACAATAATTATTTATTACCTATATGCATTTTGAAAAATGTAGTTTTTTTGATGAAAATATGTTAAATAGATGAAATATTTCGTTTGAAATAGATTACTGAATTTTTCAAAAATTTTCTTTCTGGTGAATATGACATATTTCAAAAGAAAAATAATAATCTTAAAAACTGTTGTATTCTATAAATTAATTAGTTTGATATGTCCAACATATATAATTAGTATTTCAAGTATTACTTTGATTTTCATGTATGAAACGAGTTTTTAATCTTTCTTTAATTTTAAAAGTTACATACACGATTTTTAAAATTATGAAAATTTTTAGAAGGCAGAATTTGTTTAAAAATTAATTTCATTGCAATAATGGCAAAATTACGTATTCCAACTATTAAAAACAAGATATTTTGTTTTCGGAAACAGGAAAAGAAAAAGTAAAAATTAAAGAAGGAATAAATAATTTCAAATAAAGATTTTTCTTTATGTCAGTTACAAGTTTTATTATTTAATTTTAAAATAATTTAATTAGTCATTAAATAATGAGAAAATGATTAAACACTTATTTGTTGTTGTAGGGACAGCATAAAAATGCGTAAAATTATCGTTCAATACGAGTACAGCTGTAAGAAATAGTTTCATAGCATAATTAAGATGTATTTTTATGTGTTGATTAGGAACAGCATAAAAAATTCTCATTTATAAAGTAACTCCGATTCTACAAAATAACTAGAAATTGTGTTTTAAACGAAATAATTAATTACAAAACTCAAGACTAGTACATTTATGATAACGATATCAAGGAAAATCAAAGCAGAAAGGGAACTTAACGAAAGTAACGCAAATATTTTAAACGCAAGATAAATAAATATACTGAAAAAAGTATTTAGATCAGTACTAAACTAGGAACTTGAAAGCACTGACTACATAAAAACATTTTGTACATGGGTAACAATTCATATACTTTGTATTTGACTGACACAATACTTATGTAATGTGATGAAATGCATATGTGCATATATGACTTAAAAATCTAAATGATCAATTCAACCATGTCATATTGTTTTGATGACTTCGCCATTTATGCTCCAATATGATTTAAGTTTTCATATATTTCTCAAACTATCATCAAATAATAATTATACACATAAAAATCATTTAAAAACAGGTTTATATATAAGTGTATTTGATTGAATGAAATGCTTTACATTTATTTTTGAAATGTCTGAGGAAATATTTAAACAATAATTAAAAATAAGAAAGTATACTATATGTAACTTTTTGCTTTACTAGAATATATATTAATTTGTGTTTAGATGGTATGAATATGTTGTTAAAGAACATTAATTTTGTTTATTCACATTTAATGTATGGTTACGTATAAATGGTAAAAAAAATTCCTTTTTACAGAAGCAAGTCCTTAAAAAAATTAAGATCTATATATAAACATTATTTTTAAATAAACTATAGATAATGTGTGCGGGACTACTACATAATTTATTTGGCATAAGATTTGGTATTAAAAGCTGAAGTATAAGAGGGAAATTATTGGTAATAATATTAATAAACAAAGAAAAAATATAGAGTGAAGAAAACTACAATAGTATATTGATATAAAGATTTGAGAGATAATATCCTTAAAAAATGGAAAAGTCATTAAGGAGATGGCTTGTGTTGCCTTTTGATTTGTTCCTTGAAAATATCATTCTTCTTAAAAACAAATTTCATGAAAAGTTTTAAAATACAATGAAATTTATTTTTCGTTAAATATCTTTTATAGAATTATGTACTATAATAATATATGCATAAAGTTTAGTGCATTAGAGAAAATTTAATACCAGACATACTTTTTTTTTTTTACCAAAATAACAAAAAAAAATATTTTCATCCGTAAAATGTATTTAGAGAGAAAAATAAAATCAATGGAGATTATAATAAGATTATAATATAAAATAGTTAATAATCTAAAAACACAGTAAAATTCTGCTATAAGAATTGAAATAAAGCCATAATTTGCATTTCAATTAAAATAAAATAAGAAATGGATATAGGTTTTATAAATGTGTTATAAAGAAAACATTTCACTTATAATTCGTTTATTTCAGTAAAAAATATTCTATCTTCTCTTAAAATATTTATAATTGAATGTAAATGTTTTTTGGAAAATAGATAATGTATTAAGTACTTCGCTTTATATTTTATTTCTAATTAAATATGTATATTTGCTTAAAAAATCGAAGGGTTAAATAGAAATTATATAATTGCTCCTGTTTTTGTTATCTTCCATTTAAGAGACTCTTCATGCCACAGTTTTTAAATGTAAATTTTTGAGTTATTTTAATAATTCAAAAGCTTACGTGAACAGTATTGGAAAAATATGTATATAATATATTTTTAATTTTTACTTAAATAAATTTTGTAATTTGTGCAAATAATTTATAAGCCTCAATTTTGTTCCTTTTAAAATGATCAGTAATCAGTGTTTGGATAGTTTAAGCAAACACCTGCTTTAAACATTTAAATTTAATTTAAAGAAAATAGCATGCACGAATAAAAGAGTATAAATTGCATTTTTGTAAAAGTATTTTAATAATTTTGTGTTATAAGCGGAATGTTTTGAATTTTTTCCAATTAAATGTAACTTTAAAAATTTTTCATTCTTTAATAGTGCAAAATTTGTAGAAAATTAAAATTGAAATTCTTTCAATGTTTTTAAATTTAAATAACAAATATTTAACTGAATGCATTTTGTTTTTGAATAGCTAGAAGCAAAAAGTTGATATAATCAAAATTACAATTTCCTTAAAAATTTTATTTTCGTGAAGAAATTATAAGATAATTTAATTTGATGTCATAATGTAAAATTCTAACTTTTTCTTAAATTAACATGCAATTTTGTAGATTTGCAATTTAAACATTTTAAAATTAGAGAATTAGCAGTCTTGAATCAAAAATATTTTAAAATATTAATGAATATTTCAATACTAGGTAAATGATTCAAAAATAAATTTGTAAAATATCAAATTCTTTTATTTTTATGCTCAAGCTTCTGAATAAATTGTAATACTCCGGTAATAGGATATGAATTCCAGATTTGCATAAGAAAAGAAGGAAAGCTTAACCAGCAAAATATTCAAACAATGTTACTTTCGGACAAACAATTTAAAAAAAAGCATATTTTACTGACAAAAATCATTAATTGATATAACTTTTAAAAATATGATTTCTCAAGAAAAGAACATTTAATTAACATCAAAATTTTACATGTGTTGAAAATATGTGAAATTAAGTGCATTTAAAAGTTAGAAGTTTATTAGTCTTTATCTTGAAAATTGGTAATGTGTTTCTCTTTAGTTTAAACTATATTGATTACAATGGAACAGCATAATTATTAGAACATAATATTTCAATTATGAACAAGGCATAGTAAAAACTAAAAAAATTACTAAAAATATTGTTAAATTATGCCAATTAAATTTAAAAGAAATGTCTATTTATATAATATATCATATTTTAATAGACTGAAATACTGATGTTACTAATTAATATCAAGATATGAAGAAAACTTTCATTATTAAGTTTACGCAAAGAGGGAATGACTAGAGTTCATAAGCCTATACCAAAAGTATTCTTAAGATAAGTTTTGAGTACAATAGGTGTATCTTGTAGATAGTTTTGAGTACAATAAACAATAAAGGCAACTTTAATTACTAAACGAATCTAAAATAAATTTTGACAGAAACTACAAATGTTATTTTTTTCCAACGGCCAGCACTGAGTGACTAACCCTTCACCATAATAAAGCTGAAAACTGCTATTCATTTAACCAAATCCCTACTTAGCCAAAGCCTATTCATGAACCAAATCACGGAGGCGAATAGCATTACCCACGTCACACCACCACCAATCCGTTTAATCTGGTCACATCTAACCGGTCACATTCCTCCATCATTTTAAAAAAAAGGACAAGAGAAAGGAATTGTCCATGGCCAAACCGGAGCTTGAACCCTACACCAACAACCTAGGAGTCAGGAACGCTAATCACTCAGACATCGACCGGCGAAACTACAAATAACAGCTGTTGTAAATCTAAAAATAACATAAATTTGAATAACTGTACTGAGAAAAGAGTTATGTCAAATATATGTAATACATTTATGATCATAATCTTTATATTTGTACTTTTTTGTCTTGTGATCATGAATAAATACGTGATTACCTCAAGTGTAAAAAAGTGGACTCTTTTTAGAGAATTGACATATTATTTAATTATTTATGAAATTCAGGAAATATTAAAAGATAAGCTATAAAAATCTGTTTTGAAAGTATAATTGTTGCAATTGTATTTTTCTTGAAACCTTGAAGGAAGTTTGATGTAATTAAATTATTAAACAGAATAAGAGTTAGTCTGATTAGAGGATTTATTCCAAACATTATGAAAATATTATTACGAAATCACTATCAGTTTGCGTAATATTGTCAATTTAAACACATTGCATCATAAAGTTTAAGGGGTACTTACGTACTATGACGGCTACTGTGGCGATATTTGGCGATAAAAATTTTATTGGCGAGACTAACACGATTTAAATAATATTTATATAATACTCATTATTTTAACGCCTTGTATAATATGTTAGTCCTAGGTTTGTTTAGGTAGTTGTAATATTATATTACCAGTTGCCAGTTTTTGCATCATTTTTAGGTAGTAGTCATATTATGTAAGAGTACCGTTTTAACTATACTGATTACGCTGGAACTTTACTATCTATTTTTATGAACAAAAATCATGATCTCTTTGACTAAACAATGTGTTATGCATTACATAGAATGAAACCAATGTGTCAATAGATTTAACAGGGGTACTGTAACTTGCAATTACTGATAATTTGTAATTAAAGACACATAAACTAAAAGGCTGAGCAGCAATGCCAACTTCTTTAAATTCTTATTATTCTATTCTCAGGTATCCATTTGTCTTACAAGTCATATTGTATGATACTGTTATCTTGACACCATGTAGTGGGTTTTTTAGATATCAAAGAATGCTATACGGATAATAAACTAAATAACTTTGGGATCTGGGTGTATTACTTAAAGAATGGACTATTTATGTGCGGCATATAAAATTATAATGTATTTTTACAAACTTAACTTGACAAAATGACGTGAAAAATTGATCAATAATTAAAATCACTTTTACATATTAATATTATTCGAAAAGTCAAACCCTAATAATTGATTTTCCTAAAATAGAGGCTTACAAAATTGTATATTGAACATGAATAATGTTAATCTGTATGTATATCTTTATTTCTGATTTTAAAATTCTATTTCATGCAAGAGAAACTTTATTATATATTGATATCGTTTGGTGATTTTAACTCTTTATTTGAAAATTAATTTTAATTCAGCTAGAAGGTACGATTTGAGTTATTTTCGCAGCCATTTTGCAGCAGAGATTTGATCGATCAATTGATAATATATTGACAGCTAGGACTCAATCCTACTTAAACATCAGATGTAAAGTACACTGATAGTAATAAAGCGTAGATGATATACTCGAAGGAATACTTTAAAATGGAATTATCTATTATCATATGATCTGAGTGTATGGTTGAATTTTCAAACCATACATTCAGATGTAAAGTACTTCTTAATAAAGCAAAGAAAAGTATTAAAGAAAAAATAATAACACATTGAGTTAGATTAATTTAAACTAAATACTGTGGGAAGGTATCTTAATTTTAAAATTAAAAGAAAAGGTCGAAAAATTTAAACTAAAGTATTAATTATAATTTTTGAAAAAATAATTTGATTTAATATTTACAGGAAAATTATAAGAGCATACAGCAGAATATTAATAACTATAATTAAATTAACAAACCACATATTGATTTAAAATTTTAATTATTAATTTCAGAATAGTGTGTTGAAGAAAGAACTTACTTTTATTGCTTTTTTATAAGCACAGTATCCGAATTAAATAAAATGATAATCAACATAGAAACCAATTTGCAAAAAGATTTAATTGCTTACAGATACACAGACTTAAAAATATATGAATTATTATTACTTTGATTTAAAAAAACTACATTCTGAAATTTCATAATGTTAAATTCTGGAATTTTGCTGGATAATAAAGGTTAAAAAATTATTAAAATTTTGAAGACATTTCTCATTTTATAGTGAAAATATGCATTCCTTATTTTTCCTCCTTTATAACTCACAAACTCTTTATTTAAAATCTTAATTCCCTTGCTTCTTTGCATTGAATAAAACTTTTTTAAAATATTTATTCAGTATCAAATGCTACGTTATATAATTGCAAAATTATTTTCTTTGAAATAGTTTAAAAATTTTATAAATTACAAAATGCTTTTTGAAAAATAACTTCGATTAAAAATTTTAGAGTATCATATAAGAAAGTTATGTGTTCATTATTGAATAATCAAGAGTATTTCCTATTGAAAAGATTTATTTCAAAAATCATAAAATCTTGATTATGAAATTATGCCCTAAGGATTTTTAGTTGAGGGAATTAGCGTCTACAATAAAATAATGAAAGTTGTTATTATTGTATCAAAATTTAACTCATTTCTTAAAATATAATTTTTGTATTTAAATCTAAAACTACATGAAACTACTTTTTTGAACGTAAAATTTATTTATTTAAATAAAATTAAGGGTATAAAATTTAGAAATATCTTCAATGAATGAAATAATTTAACTGTAGGAATTAAGGTACATACACAACGTGTTATTTATTCTTTTTTTGATAAAGTATAAAGAAATTTTTAACACTAAATTTTCTGAAAGAAGTTTTGGCTTTTGTTATATTTAAGTAAAATATTGTAAAGTAAAAATATGGTAAAAATGAAAGCTAGTAATCAATATTTTATCATGTGTAAAAAAAAATTCTTTTACAAAAAATTAATAATTGTTAAAAGTTCCTTGGTTGTTTTCTAAATAAAATTAAGATGGATAAATATGTAACAATCTTAAGAAATATGTAGCTTTCTATTACATTTAATGTTTTAAATTTTAATATCACAAAGTATGAGTATAATAATCATTGCTATGCATTTTGTTAGTAAAATTTGAGTAGGTTATAAGCATAAAGCATAGATTTAAAATATTTAAAATCACTTAAAAAAAAAGAAGTATATTTTACTGAGCGCAGATAACGAGTCTCATGAAACAGGAAATTTTTGTGTTTAATGGTAACATTTTATTAGAAATAGCAAGGCTTGTTATATAACTTTTAAAATTACATAAAGAGGTGTAATAAGACTTATTAGTAGTTTATTTTTATGGCTCCCATTATAACCTTAAAAATGATGAGAAAACTAACATAAGTTAAATGGATAATTCTATTATTCAGATAAAGAACATAAAAATGCTTTGAAGATTTGATTAAATTAGAAATAAAATACTACGAGATACAGATTAAGAGTGGTTGAAATCTTACCTGTAGACGTCATGCTCCCAAACTCCTCGGAAAAAGTAATGCGCTTAATACATTAATTATATCCTCATAAAAACAATTACAGAGTTATGTTAGTCTCAAAATGAATATGAACAATAAGAGCATATTTCAAGTTTAAGACAATTCTCACCAATGTTTTGGTTATTTCCAAAAATAAGGGCTATAAAAGTGGGGAGATAACTCTAACTCTTCTAAAGCAGAAAATGATATTAAATTTTATTTAATATCATCTTTTATTCAAACCTTAAGCATTCTCAATTGTTAATCAGCAAATATAATTTTAAGATGAATCTAAAATGTTAATAACCTGCATGTGGTAGTTTATTATTTGCCATATTACTTATGGAACTACCATATTTATACTTCCTTTATTTTATTGAAAATAATTCAAAGCGAAGGATTTTACTCACATTTAAGAATAAAAATTATGATTTTATAGAAAATTAAAATTTTTAATGAAAACATCTAATAAAGGCATTCCTAGAAATGTTCTTATCTATGAAATTAAAAGTAAAAAAAATCCATATTCTGTCTTTTATAATATTATTTCAAATATACACTCAAATAATAATAATAGTAAGAAACTTCTCATACCTCAGGAAAATATATGGAATCGAAATTAATATGACACAGTGTTGCAAGTATGGACAATGATTCATGATATATTTCATTAAATTGTCAAGATAAAGTTCAAACCTAAAAATTAATAATCGTATTGAAAGTTAGTAAAATAATTAGAATATTAATATTTTAAAATTTATAAACTTAAAAGTATTAATATTAAAATTATTTAATAATAAACTTTGAAACAATTCGTGATATTTTTATAAAAAATATATTATTTCAAGCGAAAATTTAATTGAAATTTCATTAAATTTTATTTTTTTATAAATTGAATTTTTTATTTTTATTTTAGTTTAAATGAAATTAAAATTTAAACATCGATTATTGTTTTCCAGATTATTTTGCATGGAATTACTAAGTTATTAAATTTCATTTTGACACTTTTATATTCTTTCAAAAATAAATTTACCAACAATAATTAAAATTATTTATTTTATATTTGATACAAATATTAGATTCGATACAAAATACAATAATATTATTATTTCATTATTTATTATATGATATGTACTGAGATATTATATCAATACCAATTTTATACCCTCTACTGTATTGTAAACCTAACATTTACAGTCTAAATTTAATAGTGAGTTGGGAATAAAAATATTAAGGAGTTCAAAAATATTTTTATTTTAAGTAACAGAAGGAAAAACTAAAATAAAGCGTTTCAGATGAAATTTTCAAAGAATGAAAATGAAAAATTAAATGAAATAAATGATTATTTATTGAACACGAATATATTACCATTAAGCAGTTTTGCGAAAAAAATGTTTATTAAATCTTACGTAGTTTCATAATGTGAATGCAAACAATGTTTCATACAATATCTTTATAATAACTAAATTTAGCAAAAAGGGAAAAAAACCTAAAATTGATGAGTATTGAACAAATAATAAATCCTTAAATTATCTTTTTAGAAATCTGCACCTACATAAATCTGTACAAATTATCTTTTAAATAAGAGAAAAATTCAAGTTATTCTTTCATCTGTAAATGTAATGATTTCCAAAATAATTTAAGTTAAAAAATTATTATATTTTTGTAATTGTTATTAGAAATAATGAGTTATAGAATATTTAATAACAAAATTAACATTTCTTTTTTATAAATAGTATATTTAAGTTTTAAAAATTTAGATAAGAATCCTCCATATATTTCATTTATGATAATATTTAATGTATTACATTTTGGATAGCTTTTTTTTTAATAATAATTTAATATTTTAATTTTGGTATAACTTTACTAAAATTATTTTATCAAAGGGTTCTGTGAAAAATTGTCAAATTATATTAGACAATTTTTCAATATTAAAAATTTGAATATTTTTTAGTATTTAATATTTATTCTATTAAAATACAAATATATACTATTTGTATTTTAATAGTATTTAAAAACGAATAGTTTTGTATAATTAATTCCTATATTTTTATTATATAAGAATTGAGTAAAGTTTGCTTTAAAAATTTTATAAAATACTTAAATTAATTTTTTAATGAAATTTTAATTTTTAACTATATATGAATGCATATATATTATTTTGTTATCCATATATTTATTTGTAAAACTAAAAAATACAATTGTAAGTCTTTAATAAATTTATACATAAGAAGAGCTTCTTAATAATACTAAAAAAAAATTGCAGGCTTAAATGATAGGAAAAATTACATAGTAAATTAGATTAAAATATAGTAAAGCAAATCAGTTGATCTTAAATTTAAATTTGTTTTTATAAAAGTACTTACCTTAAACAAACTATAATTTAGATAGCGCTAATCTACGAGAAGAAATTTAAAATGTTTAACTTCTGTAGTTAATTTGATCAACAGTCATCAAAAAGATTTGGATGAGATATTAATTGCATTATAATGTAAATAAATGAACGTTACTAAAGTTCATTTATTCTGTCAGTGAAACTGCAATTTATCTCTCATAAAAAATAAAATGAAATAAAAAATAGTTCATCTATCCATAAAAATAATTATTACAATGCTGGAATTTTTAATTATATTTTCTGCATTTATGAAACTTATTTTTTATCAAATTGATGTTAATTAATTTATGGTAAAAGAGGCTTAAGGATTTTTACTTTGATTATATATTTATCTATTTTTTCAAGAATGTTTATTAAACATTGAAATTTTTATACGATTTTTATTTTACAATTTCGATATTTTTTATTTATAGTTCTTGAAGAGTTCCTTCTGTATTAGTTTAGAACAGTTTTAGAGTTTCAATAAAAGACTTTCTACTTAGTTGACATAAGTTTTCAGAATTAGTTATTCAATATGAACGTATAAATATTTTGTACTCATACTGGAAAAGTTCTTAAAAATAGGCATATATTTTTGATATCATAGAAAATAGATCTTAAAAATTATTTATTTTTATATGGTGTAATGATGCGTATTTTTTATTGAAAGAGATAAGCAAAGAAGTTCTTCAAACAATCATGTTTGCTTCCTGAGTTTCTTGGAATTCCTGTTTATTTTATACGAGACGAAAAAATAATAAATTAATATCTTAAAATTTTCCTTACGTTCAACTTGTCAGATTATTTGTATGCAAAACAAACAAATAGTATAAAACTTTAGATTTGAAAGAACAGAAAAAAAGTTTGCATTTGAATTAGTTATCCTTGAATAGACAAATGGTTTATTAGTATTGAAAAATTTCATGAATTTTCTTGAAATTATATTTTATAAATTTTTTATATTTATAAATTTATATATAACATTCATATATAAATTTAATTTTTGAGGGAGCAATTTTCCTTGATATGGACAGTTCCTGAAAATTTGTTCTTATTTTAGCACGAACATATTCTATGCTATTAAAGAAAGATTACATAAAAACATAATCTATAAAATTAAAAAAAAAATTATTTATTAATAACTAATTAGCAATTTTAATTAATGTCTGACATGTTAAGTTTAGCTTAATATTTAACATTTTTGTAAAATTTATCAATCAGCAAAATATAACAACAAAATCAAAGTTAAATTTGATTTATAAAAATCTTTTGCTTATTTGTCTTCGTGTTTATTTAATTAAATGTAATAATAAATATCTTGTTATCAATTAAGAATTCATTCATAATTAAGAACAAAATATTTTCTTGCCATCATTATTTAATACATTTCGTAGCAGAATGCTAGTAAGTTTCTGAGAATAATAAAATAAAAACACTTTATGGCTGCAAAACTAGGTCTTCAACAAAAATGATTTCCTTATAATATTTCAAAGAAACAGAAAATAACAGGGCTAATAATATAATCCATGTAAATTTTTGTCAAATAGATCTTTAATATATATACCATAAGAGATTTTAATTAATAAATAAATAATTTTAAATGAACTTTTTTAAATTAATTGTTAATTTATAAATAAAACAAGATTCCAAAGTCTTCTGGTAAATAATAAATTTATGATCCTTATTTGATAATTTATTTAAGAAAATTTGGATATTTTTTTATTTATGTTTTATAATTGGAAAATTATGCATAGGTAGTTTCTATACATTTTTGTACATATTTTGACCATGTTATTCTGTAGTTAAATGTAGAGCTGTAACCAAAATCAACTATAATAAAAATATTTAATTTAAACTAAAATTTATACTTGTTAATAGGTTTTAAAAAAATACAGCTGAGAAAGCAATTGATATTAAGAAAATTAAATTTTTATGCATTAAATTAAAAAATAAAGTATATTATTTTTTTAATTTTAGTTTAATGCATAAATTAGAATACTCTTAGATAAATTTATTGCTGCTTCTGTGTCACATTTTAATCAATTAAAATGAAAGAAGTTTGGTACAGAAATTAACATATTACACTGATTTGAATAAATTTGTATATATAATTCTAAAACATAATTCAATTTCATATCCTTTTAATTTTAATGACCGATACAAATGATAAAAGTTGAAAATGTCTATAATAACAAATTTTTGCAAAAAAATAACTTTTGTACTTTGTTATGTACTTATCTCACTTATTATTTGAAGGAAATGCAAAATGTACTACATTTGAAAACTATTTTTCAGTTTAGTGCAATTTTTTTCAAATCAAATACAAAACTATTGTATAGAAATATATTTTTCATATTTATTTCCATAAAATGTTTTTTTTTATTAATGAAGGCAATAAATTTTTATGTGAAATAAGTTTTTCATTAGAAGAAAAAATTTTATTTGTTTTAAAATAGTAGAAATTTACTAAATTGAAAAAAATAATTTCAAGTGCTTATTTATACCATAAACGTACTTCTATTTTTGCTTAATTTGCTAAATTATGTTCTAATTTTAACATCAAAATTATTAAATTAAATCAATGTAGTGATTACTATTTTATCTAAAAAGTAAAAGTTATAATTAAATATGGAATGAATATTCATTAAGGTTTCTACAGCTATACCTGCTGATATAGATTTATATTAATTGATAAATACCATTTTTTCTGTTATTATAAGTAAAGTATTATAGTGATATTTTTATGAATCTTTATCACAGTATATTAATATAATTATCTGATATAATTATTGTAATTATATAGTATTCTTAAGTTTACATTTCTAAATAGGAATTTATCTAACTAAGAAAAATCATTGTTGAATTTTCATTTAAAAGATTTTTTCTAACAATTTATATTAAATTAAAAACATTCGAAAGGAGATTTCATTGTAATATTTAATTACAAATTTTTCTTGTATTGAAGATCTTATGTACCTAACCTGACGCATATAACAGTTACACAATTATATACCAAATATATATATATATATATATATATAT
>JAPDSC010051058.1:0-26311 GCA_026290005.1 Latrodectus geometricus | reverse complement strand
CGCAGGATTATCAGTGATAACGGACCACAATTTGTTTCTGCTGTGATGCAACAACTCTGTTATCTCATGGATATTCATCAGTCTTTAACACCAGTGTATCACCCTCAGGCAAATCCACTTGAGAGGAAGAACCGCGATTTGAATCCTCGTCTGGCCATATTAGTGAACAACTGTCATGATTTTTGGTCAGAAAAACTCCCTGCAATACGTTTCGCACTAAACACTTCAAAGTGCAGTTCAACAGAAAAAACAGCTGCTTTTCTCAATTTCGGGCGAGAGCTTCGCACCCTTGATGATGTTACCAACGACTTCCGTGGTATCATCAAAAACGATAACTTTGTCGCTGAAATGACCCCTTATCTAAAAAGGCTGGAAAAATTCACATCCGAAGCCAAAAAAAATCTTTTTAGAACAGCAACATAAAAGTAAGACTTATGCCGACAAGAAAAGGAGACCAGCTCCTACGTATAAATCTGGAGATTTAGTCTTGGTTACCAAATCAAATATAAGTAATAAAAGTGCTGGTATTACAGCAAAATGTTCGCCTCGTCGCGATGGACCATTTGTCATCGTCACACAAAAATCCCCTGTATCATATTCTGTGGCAAACACAAAGGCTCTAAATACACCAATAGGAGTATATCATACTTCTGCATTGACTCTCTTTCAGGGAAGTAAAACGTCACCCACTAAAGCTTTCTAAAGAAGAGATCCAGTAGCTCCCTTAAAAAAAACGAGGAAGACCACCAAAAATTAGAAAATCAAATAATTCTGGCTCATTATCGGGACGATTTCAGAGCCAGAGGGGGAGTCTGTAACAGAACAACGACCTCTAACGGTCAGAACGAACTGACAAATAATGTTCTAAGCTCGAACACTAGAGAGACTGCTACTGCTCGCAGATGTCTTTAAGAATTGTTTAGTTCTTAGGTTATGTTTGTTTTTCTATTTATATTGTGTGTGTGTTATATTTCACTCTGTGGAATAAGATGTTGATAAATAATAAAAATAATATTTAAAGCTATCCGTGGTGTAGATTATTCCTCACACTTATCCCACAGAAGGTGAAATATATATATACTTTAAATGTATTAAAGAGACAAAAAAACATACATTACCTTAAGCCATGGTTGAATTATGGAAAAATATACAAATTAAAATACATTTCCCATAAATATTATGATATAGAAAAATTATTAAAGCATGTAATAGTAGATGTTATGTAAGTGATTAACAAATTTCAAAATTTAACAATATTTATTTTTTTATTACAATTGATTTTCAAATAACTGTTATTAGTTCAAACTAATTTTCATAACTAATATATTTATCTTCATGTCTCAATAACTTAATTAACTTGATTCATGAAAATATATGTCAAAAATTTTATATTTATTACATTTTTCGTACGTTTTTTTGACAAATGTAAAAAGTAAGTTAGAAAATATTAATGCATATTTTAATAGATAAGCCAGGCATATTTTAATAGTGTAAAATACCTTAAATTTTGTAATTGAACATTAATTTCATTCATTTTGTGTAATCACATCTTATCTTTTACGTAAGGTTCCTTATGTAAAAAATATTATATCTGAACGTCAAAATAAGTTCTGAAGAATTAATTAATTTAATAATCAATAATATGTCAAAACACTAAGTAGGAGCATTTTCTTTGAAGTTGGAATTATAAAAAAATATGATTAAATTGTATAATAGGACAAAAATTGCCAGAAATATTTTTATACATTTCCGACATATTTATTAATCTCCAAAAGTCCTTATCAAGGAACACAAATTTAATTTAATCCGCTTAAGATAAAAGTTTAATCTTATAGGGATTATGAATGTACGATATTAAGTTAAAAATGTAAATAATTTTATATGTTCGTAATACTAATAAAATTAATAACAATTTAATATTAAAACATTTGGGGTTAGTATGATTTTTTTTTTTTTTTTTTTTTTACCAAAAATAATTTAAAACATTTTTCAAATGTTAACCAATTTACATTTTTGAAAAAATATTTTTGTAATACAATAAAATAGCTTATTTATCTTTGTATTATAATAAAAATTACAACTCTAATACATGAAATATGTATTTTAAAACTCTTTGAATAGGGAAGTGTCAAACACAAATTCCGTATTGTCTATGTGCCGAATTTATTATTCTTTTCAATTGTTATTTGGAATTTGATACTTAAAAATGTAAGAAAAAAAATTTATTTAGGAGAAAAGATTGAAACATTTGTAAAAACACCTGCTACATTCATATCACATTTTGTTAATGATATATAAATTGTGTTTTAAAAAATGATACATACTCTATTTTTCTAAATCCTTAATAACATTTCAGTTGATAAAAATCCTATTTTGAAAGTATTATATTTGAGAATCGTACTTGGAGATGAATCTTGATGAATTGAAATCCGTGCTTAGAGATTTATATTAAACCTTAAAAGCATTAAATTTTATGGGATAATTTACAGAAACTAAATTTTAAAAATGTTTATAAGGAATATAAACTGTAGCTCATTATATAATTTTCAATTTCTAAAATGATTTTTTTAAGAAATTATTAAAAAAAATCGTTATTTTATATTGCAAATTGAAATTTACCCATCTAAGGACATTGGAAGATTTTAAATTTCTCTTTCGATAATCATTCATAAAATAAAATAAATATCTATAAAAATATCTATTCATGCAGTTTTCAATTATTTAAGTAATTAGAAAAATGGCTGAAATTCTAACTAATATTTGTTGTGTTTGTTAAAAATAACAAATATTAGTATTATATATTAAATATGGAAATATATGTTAAATATTAAAAAATATTAAAATAATTAATATTTTTTATATTTATTTGCTTAACACTTTTTAATATTTTGATAATTTTCTTACCATTAGCTAAATTCTTTTATGAAAGGTAGTCTAAAACAGTAATCATTATAATTCACAGGGATGAATATTTTTAATTAAATATTTATTTTATATTAAATTTACAGATTGTACAAAAAGTAGCTTTCATTACTTTTACCTTACGAAAACGAATACGTTATGCGTTAGATTAGTATCAAATCTACTTTAACTAAGTAGCACTAAGATATACTAATATGAACAATGTCCTAACAAATTGGGTAACTTTTTGATAACTTCATTCACTAAGAAACATATTTTACTGTATTATATTTTGTATTAAGCATCTATAAGTATATAAGAGTATTATAGGAACATAGTTTGTAATGAAGAAGTTTTTTATGTTATAAAAGCGCTTATAATTTATCAATAATATTATTTTATCTTATATTTTACTAAGATTATTTTCATAGATAAGAAATAATATTTAATTCTCATCATTTTTAAATGTAATTATCCCAATTTTAATTTTTTATTGATATTTCTTTTACTCATAACTATTAATTTCCCTACATTCTATTAAAATTTTAAAAGACACGGAAACAGACAAGTATTTCTTCAATATTTTAACATACATACAGTATCAGTACGTTTTCAAAACCAATAACGCTCTAAAATGTAAACAAATTTGTCATCATCTATTTGATGTAATTTACTATATTCTTCATTTTTCTTTATGGGGCTTAAATTATAAAATAAGAATTTGTGCCTTTAAATTATAAATATAATAATTTTATTTTTTATTTAATTGAGTATTATTGTTTAATTTTAATAAATGTATATATTTTCATAAATACGTCACAATATATAATGCACTATATTCTCATTAAAAATTAATTGAGGAGAAATTAATTAAATTCCTGTTTAATTAGCAAACACATTTCCTCCCTTATATAAAGTTTATAATATGTTACAATTATAACTATTATGTTAATTTGTATAAATGTGATTTGTGTTAAATAGAGCTCAAATGCTATTTTATAAATTTAATACAAATGTACTTCTTGAAATAGTTGATAAAGCATTTAAAATAACAGTAATGGATGCAGTATGGTATATTTCTGAACATAACTAGTACAACAGTAATAGATCCAAAAAGCTTTTATCCTCTTTTATTCTGAAGACAAATCAGCTAATAAACGTATTTTATATACTATTTGTTAATGAAATGCTTATATTTATCTATAGTTTTATGATCTAAAATCCACGTTGTCTATGAGCTTATTTGTTTAAATTGGTCATCTTGGATTATGAATATTTGATGGTTTGCCTATTTCATCTTATTCACATATCTGAAGATCATCAAATATATTATTATTTTATTATTTAGGTATTTTCACAAACTATAAATATCACTTAATATTAGTTATTCTCTGTAGTAATAAAATATTAGGAGCTAAATTCCATCAATAATTTCATATATAGCTTGGTAATATTCCCTGGGAAATCTATACACTAATGAAGGAATTATTTATCATATCTAATACATTAATTTTGCATTCAATTTTACAAAAAAGTGTAATGATTTTACTTACAACAATAAGAGAAAAACATTATTATTCTTTCTTATAATGTAGTTAAGTATAACATTCAAACATTTCGTAAAATATTGTCTTACTTAATACCATACAATATTTTTTTTACTTTTAGGTAACATTAGAATAAAAAAATAATAAATTATATGTTATGTGATATTTAGTTAATGCATTTTGTATTGGTACTTTCATTTTGAAATAGGTTTTAACAAATGTGCTGCATTTAAGGAAAATATATATTTAGTTCAAAAGCTTCAATACACGAAATACTTCTCTTATAAATAATATCCCCTTTCAGCTTTCAAAGGACAGTAGTATTCAAAACACCAAAAACAATCCCCTCAAAATTTATTTTCAAATTCCAAAATTTCTAATATTTTCTTGGTATAAATACAATTTAATTTGTATTCGTAAAATGCGCCAAGGTATAAAAAAAATAAAAAATAAGAAGAAGAAGAAGAAGAAGAAAAACTTGCAAAGTATTATTCGAATCAGTTTAGGTAAAAGTTTAAATAACCTTTTTAGATAAGCTGATGAATTTACAAAACGTAAAAATATTTAAATAAAAATAAATATTTTACGATCAATAAAATATTGTTTTACAGAATTTTAAAATTTCGAAATAAAATGTCAAGTACTTTATAATTATAACGTTTGTAAATTTTGAAACAATTTAAAATATTTTCCTTATTTTTTTATTTACTAAGAAATTTCAAAACATTTCTAATTGGAGATATTTCAGAATATATAGTGAAACTTATCATTCCCGAAATAATTATAATTCTTAAATACTGGAAATAAAATTACGCTGTGGATATTAAAATTACTTATAATAGACTTGTACCATTAGTACTGTAAGTTATTTTAGGTTTAGTAATTTATGACACATTTCATGGTAACTAGGTACAGGAAATATAAAAAAAATCAGTATGTTAATAAATAATTACATTTTATTATACATTATCTTAAAATCATTCCAAATATCATGTTCCACAAAACTAAAAATTATGTAAATGTTAACAGATAAAAGCTTTTATTTAAAGCTTTTATTTAATAAATCTATGAAAATGATCTATGAAATTATGAAGTTAGTAATTAGTTCTTAACTGTGTAACATAAGGTATTGGGTGGTATTAAATAGGGCCCAAAAAAGTATACATATCACAAATAAGAATATGTTTATTTAATGAATGTATACTAAGAAATGCTAGGTAGTTATAACAAAAAGGATTTTTTGATATAAATTTTATAAATTTCTTAATAAAATGACCAAATAAGTATAATCAACATGATTATTTTTCTGCTTTATAGTCAAATGATATAATTCAACGTTTATATAGCTGCTTATAAAAATATTTGAGTTATCATAAAATTGCACGATATTTTTATAAAAATTTAGCAAGAATTATAATGCTATTCATATAAGGCTAACATTATTATTCATGAAAAATGGTTTGGCATTTCCTTTGATAATACCTTACATTTGTATGATAATTTGTATTATTGATAATGCCTAATATTTCCTAATAATGCCTAATATATACCTATCTGTAGTATCCTTCATTTTTATAGTATTATTAGTTTACTTCTATATCTTTACATCAGCGGTTCTCAACATTTTTTTTTTTTGTCACGACACACTACCAATTTCAAAATCTTGCGGTTCAAAAAGAAAAAATATTATCTTAAAAGTTGCATACCGAGTGAAAAAGTTTATGATAATAATTTTGAATTTACATTAAAAGAATATACTATGTAGTACGAAAATATCAGCGCGTTTATTATTTTATTCATGATAAAAAATATAATATTTATTACATTTTTTATAATAATAATAATTTTATTACACATATTTCTAAACTTTGGGGCACATTTTAAGAATTTGGTGGTTCACAAAAGTGATACTTAAACAGTGTTTTAGATCCGTTGCTTTAGATTTTCATAGCTTTTTTTTTTTCCTTTCCTTATAACTGATAAATATTTTAATCACATTTATATCATAAAACTAAATATTACTGATAAACTAATTAATTTTTTATTTATTATTCAAGATTTTTTCCCACATTTCAAGGAAATTCTATTTTAAAGTATAATGAAAAGTCACTAAATTAAAAAAACAAAACCAACAACGTCTCTTAAATAACTAGAAACAAAAAATTGACATCGCAACTTTCAGTAGACAAAAAGAGAAATATATTTAATTCTTATATTATTCTCAATTGCAGCCAAATAAATTGACTCTATTTGAGTTAATGACTTAGTGACAACTTCAATAAAATTAACGGAAGCAATAAAATCCACACATTATTCTTAAAAATTCAAGATAAGAACGAAAAGTTCCCTGACATAAATTTTGATGAACAACTGGCATGCTATTCATTTGGAAATTATATTAGGAAAGCAAATTTAATCTTATATATTATTATTATTATTATACATACCATATGATGATAAAATTGACGTTAAAACTCAATGCATCATTTAATGTATCATGATATACAATATCCTGTTGAAATATTGAGTACCTATTTAAAAAACCACCATACATTTTTACTGGAAGATCATGATTATTGTTTAACTTGATATTTAATTCAATGAAACAGGAGTAAATATTAAAAATGTTTTCATCCAAATACATAGGATTTATCCACTATCATTTTTCTTAAACTAACATTAGACTACTCTTAAGAATTCTCATTGAAGATTTAAGTTTAATTGTTTTTTTCTCCCTAACTTTAATTTTCCTGGTTAAACCCTTTTAAGAAATTAAAATAACAAATTCAGAATATAAGGTTTTTAAAAGAATTCATTGCATACAGGATGCAGATTATGCTTAATTTTAAGCGCTGAATTCAAAATCTTATTGAACATCCGTTAAAAATATTGTTACAAATTAAAGAATACTAGTAATCTGAAAACAGTATTCGAGGGCAAAATATAAGAAAACAAATGTATGTTAGCATTTTTTTCAAAATAATTATTGTGAAAAAGTAATGTAATAGTAAAATGTACAAAGATGAGTGGAGAAAATCTCTTTCTGACGAAAAATATTCTATTAGAAAATGTGTTAATATTTGTAATACTTTTTTAATTTTATAAGGGTATTATATTATTATTTTTTAAGGTTTCATTTCTACTTATGAAAATTGATCTTACTATAGCCATAGTAAGATACATGAATTTGTAATTTTCTATTTTAATTTAATATGATGAAAAAGTTTAATGAGAAGCTATAGTAATTAACTATTTCAATATATTAATTCACAATTTTATTTTAAAGGTGCATTAAATTTCAATAGATATAAGTGTTATTAAATCTAGTTTCATTTATAATTCATTTCTACTTTTGATAAAGAAATGATATATTTTGGCATGTCATAATTTCATTAAACATCATACATTTACTACCACGTTTAGAAAATTTAATATTTAGATAAGTTAGTTATCATATATTTTTAGAACATTGCCTAATTTCTTCAGTTAAATTAGTTAATACATTTTTAAATATATTTAAATACCATAAATTCGACAAAGTTAAATATTAAAGAACGTATAAGCACATTAAATTTTATTTATCGTATATATAAAGGATCTTTTGCATATTATGCTTAATTATATATCCAATACTTCTCTATAATTATAAAAAACAACATTTACTGATTCATTATAAAAAGAATCTTCCTTTTATAAATTTTGAAGTATTTTAGATTTCAGTTGCCAACGTACTCTATTCAGTTCTTAAAAGTAATTTCCTTAAGTACCACCTAATAAGTTAATTAATTTTCTAGAACCTAGATAAATATACAAAACTTTCAAAACTTTGTACTTTTACGAATTTGTGACAGGAATACTAATAAATGAATTTATTAAAGAAGGAGCAAAATGGTCAAATGTGCATTTTTATTTTCTGAACTTTCAAATAAATTAATTCATTAAATTAATTAGGCAAGTATATAAAGAAATAAATTCTTGTTCAGATTGAATGTGTGCATCTTCTTGAGCTTTTTGTGTACTATTTTAATTTTCTAAAAATGTATGAAGAAACTTTTACTTTAAATAAATAACTTCTACAGAAAAGTTGCTGTCATGCATATATTCTCTTTAAAAATTTACAAGAATTTATTACCTTACTAAACAAATTGATGTGTAAATAAAAAAGTAAACTTTTTTCTGTTGTAAAAAAATTCTAACTAATTTGAAGCAAAATTAATTAATTAATAATATATTTCTCACTTTTTATTATTTTGATATTATTCTGAATAAATCATAATTTTCCATCCTTATTGTCGTCAAAATTAAATTCCTTCGTTAATTAGAACGTTAATTCGTTAATTGTGGAAGTATTGATGTTAAATATAAATTAAGTGCAAACAGAAAATCAACAATAGTTTTATACATTTTTCAACAGATAATTTTCTAGTATTATTGCGTATAATTTAATTCTTAAGAGACAAACTTCACGGTCTTCATGTCATTATTATTTTAATTTTCATATTTATTGCCCTAAACCATTAATAAATAAATCTTTATTTATGCAAAAAAAAATTTCAATTTGTACTCAGTGTTGCATTCAATGTAAAACTAATTGAGCATATAAATCAATTTCACATAATTGGAAGTAAAACATTTGTTTCTATATAAAAATGTGAAGTAATTTATATTACAATTAGTTTAAAAATGAATTTAACTCGTTTTTTTAATGTAAATGGAATATGAGTGATGTTAGATTTACAATTTCCAATATCCTGAATTAAAAACTTATTTTTTTTATTCATCGTGTTTCAACTTTAGAAACCTTGATGAATTAGAAACTGCCTTTATGAGATAAAATTTCTCCTTAGTCTTTCAATACTTTTCTTCAAAAGTCTTTGAAACAAGAATTCTAATTTATTATTCTTTATTTTGTTGAAGGAGGTATTAATGAAGAAACTATCTTTTTGCTGCATCAAATAAAGTCTTTGCAGAAATCATTTTGTGTCATTATATCATAAAATTAACATGCCATGGCTTTAGGGTAATATTTTTAGCAGTATTTAATTAATTTTAGCGTCCATAATATGTGATGTTTTTACTTAATGTGAAAATACAATTAAATGATATAATTGGTGGGAAACTCAAATTTCCTGAATATTTAAAAATTAATAATATATTTTGTGTTCTGCTTAGCTCACTAAATTCTTCTTAACTCACTGAATTAATGGGGTGAGTTCAGTCTAAATTTATAGAAAGAATTCTCTCTCTAAGAAAGTCGTTATACGAAAATGAAACATTAGTTCATTGATAATATCTGACCTTGATAAATTCATGTATTAGGCATATATTTTAATGAACTGATTCAAACTAACTGAAAATTTGCAGATTCTTTAAGTTCATGTTACAACACGGAAAGACTAACAATTAAAGTTTATAAAACTTTAACGAAAATATTTATTTTAATAATCTAATTATTTTTATGCAAACGGTACGTATCATCAAATGAACAATGATATCTGCATTTTGCTGCAGTTTACCGTTTTCAATAGCGTTAAGTGACGATGTTTTCATTGCATACCGTCACTTTATTTTGTATTTGAGGGTTTGACATAATATTTATTTCATGTAACTGCCAATAGTTTAATTTCAGTTATTTTTTTAAATTTTACCAACCAAAAGTGAATTATTGTGTTCACTCGTAATTTGTGTGTAGAGCACATTTACGGGTGAATCGTAATCAAATTCATAACGTCACAGCCATCTTGCTGACTATTGCACGAATTTGAATATTGTTATAAACAACTTTTCAACTATGTATCAATTTACTTTATCATTTTAAAAATAAACAGTCTTTAAGCAAAGTCTCATTAGAATAATTACTTGGCTGTCATTCTATATATAGTCCTCCAGTGAAAAAATGATCATTGAGCGACAAACAAATGAAACCTGTGATGAACCTCCGGTTTATGGAACTTGAATGGAATTTGATATCTTATGGAATATACCATTTGTTTAGTTTTAATAAGTTATTTTAAAATTGCTTATAAAATGATATATGAAATGTTTAAACTTGAAATTTGCTATACAGTTTTATCTGAAGTTAAAAACTACAGTCTTGTTTTAAGTTTAAGTTTTTGTTTTGGAATCATAATTATTTTAATTTGGAAAATATTTTTAGAATCCTGTTACAATATTTCCTTTTTGCAACAAAAGACTTATATCTTAGCAATGGTATTTTTATTGTTATTGATTTGACTATTTTCAAAATGATGTTGCCCTTGTTATTGATTCATTTATTTAAAAACGTTATTGTACATCTGATTATTTTAGTACTATTGTTCAGTTCTTATCACGTACTCAGTCATGTAATCCATTATTGGTAATGTTTCCTCTTTCTAGGTTATTTATAATATTTTTAAAAATAATCATTATATCATTCATTTAACGCTATTACTAAATTTTTGACTTTTAATCAAAAATTAAGTATAGTATGTATAGTATAGTAAGATAATAGTATGTATTTCTCATAGTGACTGCCAAAGCTCTGCTAATTATATGTCAGTTATATCTAAATTGATGCTGTCCACGTTATTTCTCCCTCTATCTTCGAACATTTCCTTAATGTACAATTTACAATTTTTTACAGTATGTGTTCTATATATTTCGATTAATTTAAAATTCAATATCATGAAATAAACTATATTATATATGTTATTCAATGAGCGTGGATAAATGGTGATGTTGATTCATGAATTTTCATTTTTAATATAAATTAGTATAAACTAATTTTTTTTCTAGACTTTTTGCATAAAAATTTGTGGCATTAAAAATTACTGGCCATGTTTGAAATCACAATATAAAAATTAAAATATTTATTCAGATTAAAAATTTTGATTGATTTGAAATTTGTATAGGGATTAGTTATAAAATTATATCTAACCACTACACAAATTTCAATCAAACGAATTTCACATCATATGTAATGTGCAAACATTTACGTTTGATTTTATCTTATGTGCTATATATGTATGTTTACAAATTGTATTCAATTACAATATTGCCACATTTTACTTATTGAAAATAAGTAATGGATAATTTAAAAGAAATGGTCAGATGAAAGCATATGATATATTTATAACTAAAGAATAATAAAATAAAATATCATGTGTATTAAATAATATTTTAGATAATCAATTAGTATGACACTTTAATTATTTTTTATTTGCATGATTTAATACTCTTAGCATTAACTTTAAAAATCATTCGGACCATTTAATAAATGAAAATAATTTTAATAGTAAAAAAGTAATCTAGCATTATTTTTTAAAATTGTAAGACATATGTTTTAGCTATTGTTCATGAATTTACGCAAATCATATTAAATAATATATAAATATATCTATGATTAATATGCACATTTCATATTAAAGGAACAAAAAACTAAAAAAAAATAGCAAAATAACAAATTTTTACATGAGATTTAAATGAAAAAATCTATTATTAAAGTTCAAAAAACATATTTAAGCAAAGCTTTTCCTTGTGAGTTCTTTGATGATTAAACGTAATCTTTATGTTTTTATTCAAAATATTATTTTCATAATACAACTTAATTATAACGTGTCTAAATAAAAAATATTGATAGAGAATTTTCAGTACTTTTTCTTATACAGACAACCAATGTTTAATTTAATTACGTCATTAAGTAGCACAATGTTTTGAGAGAAATAATGATTTTTTTTCAGATAACTAATTAAACCGACACACTATTTATGAACGCATTTAAAATTTAATAAGTGTTATCACATCCATGCAAATATTTGAAAATAAGTGGTTACGCTCCTCTTTTTTATTATTTTATTTAAAAATTCAAATAAAAACAACAAAAATTAAATTTACTGTGCACTTTTTTATAAACTTAAAAGAAATATTAATGTTTAAAAATGTTAATATGACATAAATACAATTTTATCTCATTTCAGTTACGCAATATAATTATTTGTAATATTTGCTTTTATTTTATAAGATATCAAATAATTATTTTATCAAAATGTTAGAAATCATTTATATAATATTTATAAGAAAGAGTAGAATTTATAAGAAATTTAAATATAAAGAAAGAAATGAAATGCAAAGCAATCAAGCCTCATTTAAAAGATTTTGAAAAATAAATGAATAAATTCTCTAAAATATGTTTTATTCATACATTTTATTTTGTGTAATATAAGTAAATTTTATCTGTATCTTTAGTGTATATATGTTGTTATTTATTGCCTGATATTCCTGTTATAAAAAGCTATAAGAATTAATTACTTTAAACAGCATCACAAAAGGATTTACATAAACAAGAAAAAATTTTTCAATAAGATTTTATTCATTTTACTCAATTTAATATATATATATTTCACTTAAAATATATGCAATTATCTATTCCCATGTACTTTTGATATATCATGTTTACTTTTAGATTTGTATTTGCGAATGGCAGCTGTTATTGCTGCATTTCCCAATATACATATACTATCACTTATAAGTGCTCAAGTTGCAAAATCACTTTAATTTTGATATTACGTTTGTGACAGTAATAACCAGTTTCATACAGATAGTATAATAGTAATTCCCATTTTATTTCTGGTGCTTTTAATTTCCTATTTTCAAATTTTGACTGAAAATTATAATAATAATAGTTTTACTGATGTATGATAGAGGTACTTTAATGTAACCATTGGCACCCATAAACTGCATTTTCTAAATTTTTTGCAATATTTTTGATTTTTTTGTGACTTCTGAAACAATTTTTACTGATGCATATTGTAATTTTCAGAAAATTTAATACGAACATTAATTTAATTATCATGAAATATAACAGCTTCTTAAAATTTATTATTTCCTCCATTTTCAGATTTTAATTTTGCTACATCTGGAAGAAAATATTTTCTGAAAAATTTTCTGTAAAATTCAGATCTTATTTTCTACCTGAAATATATGTTTACGCATCATATTTTACTTTAACATATATGTTGCTTTACAAGTTAAAATTTTGGATTCCTTAAAAAGTAGAAAATAAAGTGTGTTTTTTAATAATCTTAATAATCTTAAAACTTTTTTATCAAAAATAAATTTTCCGTCTATTCATCTTATTTAAAAGAGAGAAGTAATTTGAAGTTAATTAAATTAAAATAATGTTCATTTAATATTATTATAAATTCTTATAATATTATTATATATTCATTTAATAATAACTGAACGAAAGTTTTTAAAAACGCTTTATGCTTAAAAAGACTTAATTAATATCATTAAAGTATTAAAGCTGAGATAATATAACAAAACGGAAATGGTGTATGTATAAAATTGAATGCTTAGATTTTTCTGTAATGATATGAGGAAAGAAATATAAAAGAATTTGTTCATGACATTTTTTAGACAAGATTTTTTTTAATGAGTTCAAGAATGATGTTATCTTAACAGAATATCCTTGTGATGAAAATTTTGTTTTTATTGTATGTAAAATATTTAAATAAATGTAGAAAATATACAAAGAACATTTTATTATATAAAGGTAGAGTTTTAGAAAGAAACAAGCTACAATCATCTTTGTTTGCATTATTCAATTCTAAAAATTTATTTATGTTATTATTTTTCTTAACATCTGTTTCAGCTGTTCTATGATTGTAAGTATATAACCATTTTAATAATTTTAACATAGCGTTGATGTTCTTAGTTAATTTTTTTTTGCTATTGAATAATCCTATTGAAAGTATTTTTCTAACCCAATTAATTAGCTTTGTTTCTAATTTTTCATTTATTTCAAGTAAAATAATTTTTTTCAAAAACATTGAGCCTATCGGTTAAATTGATTATAACTTATTTGCAACACTCTTTATTTAACCTTTATTTTTGTATTTATAATATAAATACATAAATTTCTTTTATGTCCGTCAAAGAAATTTTTTTCTAAAATTAATCATACTAAGTTTCAATTTTGGAAGATTTAGAAATTTGTACCAGAAATATCTGTACATTTATTTGGTAAAGAAGTATTAAACTTTAGACATGAAATCAATTTTTCGCTTAGGTTTTTTCAACTTCTAAATAAAATTTTCAAAGTATTTAATTTTTTGAGGGAAATTTAATATTAAATTAGTATGTTTTTCATTTGGTGGTGTAGTTTGTTGGAAATGAAAGAAATTGAGTGAATGTGCTTTTTTTGCTAATAAATTAAGTATTTATATGAATATTTATATGAATTTGGATATTATAATGACTTTAAAATTTATTCTGTTTGTAATTACATTAATAATTTGGAAATTAGTGTAAGTGAACATTTATATATCTTAGGTATGAAATTTTATGGTTAAATTTATTTTCATTGTTGTTTCATATTACAGCCGCCAAACCTTTTTTAAATCAACTTAGAAGTTATGCTCAAAAATTAAGTTTTAATTATTCTAGTGATAGGCTATTTAAAAGGTTTGCGATGAGTTTTCTGAAGATTGTGAAACTGCATTGAATTAAATAATAATACAGGTTTTACTTTCCATCTCATCAAAGCTAGAAATAAGGTTAATTTTAAGAAAAAATTAATGTAATTTTTCTGCATGAAAAATCATTTTTCATCTTAAGATTAATATAAAAGCAATTAGGTGAACTAATTTTATATTAGACAGATATTTTTTTCAGAAAATAAATTTCTTTTAATAATCATAAGAATAAATGCGTAATAATATGTAGGTAAAATTGAAATTTTAGGAAGTAATGAATTTAAACTGGTTGTTACACATGCGATTTCAATTGTCTTACTAGTTACAATAAAATAACATTTGAGAAAGGTTTCATTTCCAACATATAGCATTTGAAACAGTTATTTTATAATTCAAGCCTTAAAATAGAAACTCTTTATCAGTATTTATGAAATGCTTAAGCAAATATGCATTCACTTTTGTTACAAATTCTTTTCCAATATCATGCTTTTGGGGATACTAATGATTTGTGAAGAAATATCATTCATTATTAATCTTGATGCATGAAGCTACATCATTTTCTTTGCTTTAAGTATACATGTTTTGTACAATATTCTTTATTGTTGTTAATTTATACTGGAAGAGCTAAATAATCAGTAGTAGTTCCAATTGCTTAGCAATCTAATTTTAATAAACTTTTCTTATGCAAAATGTTTTAAAGTAAATTATTTTTTATTTTTAATAAATAGTAAGTAAATTTAACTATCAGAAAATTTTCTAATGGTATAAAAATAAATTCGTATCACCTTTCTAGATTTTTAAGTGGCCATTACAGCCGTTACCACTGTTCATACGTATTGCTTAAGCACACTTTTCATAAATTATTGAATAATGATAACCACATAAGAATTTAAATTTCCCATATAAAAAAAATTCATGCTTAATTTTATAAAATATTTTTTTTTTAAATTTACCACATTATAATAGATTACTGCAAAATAACGAATTTGCTCATCTCTCTCTCTCTTTTTTTTTATTTTTTTCTCATCATATAATATTAATTTTTCTCTTCAAAATATAGACTAGGATGTACCAACTAGGTAAATAAAATGTCCCAATAATTTACAAAAGTTAATTCCAGAGTTATAATGTCAGCAACTATAGTGCTATTCGATAGTTCTGTAAATTAACTAGAAATTGATAAACAACAGGCATTACGTCACAAGTGCAGTTGCTTTTATTTGTTCGAGGAATACTGAAAATCCCTTAAGATCACGTGTTTAAAGTATTTAATAATAAACAGAATTACTAATACTTATATCTTATAGCCAGTCTTTATAACTCTTACATAATTTTGATATTAAGAACTGCGATGTCAAAATTACAGCTATAGTAGTTCTAGACATAATTGTAATTCAGAATAATATGAGAAATTCAATTAAATTATTTAGAAGGTAGAATAAACTACCATTGCATTTTCACAGGGGAAAATGCAATGGTAGTTTATTTACCCTCATCAATAACAGGGTACACTTAAGTGTAAATAAATCTCTATTTAGTTACCTTCTTCAGAATTTAAATAATATAATTATTTTATTACCTGATTTTTTATTACTTAAAACTTTTTGTTACCTATGTGATTTTGCAAATAATTAAAAAAGATATTAAAATAGTTCAATTTATTGAATAATAATTTCATGTATAATCCTCAACCTTAACAGTGAAGAATCATCAAAGGTATTTACTTATTTATAAAATATTTCGCTGTTTAAAAAAATTGCACCCAAATTGTAACCTAAAATTGCTGTATTTTAAATTAAACCTATTAATTTTTAATTGAGGTCTAAGTGTTATCATTAATGACTTAAATGAAATATAAAACAAACATTTTGCGCAATGATCAATTTACATTGTGTGACAATGGTTAATTTACATCACTGCTTCAAACTGCTACTCTAAAATTCAAGCTTACAAAATAACCAAAAAGAAATTCTATGCCAAACTTTCATATATTTTCCTTTTCAGATGATCTCAAAAATTATAATTAATTTTTCATTAATTAATATTATAGACTTAACAACGCTTGATTTTACGATCCTTTTCTTTTACAATTTTAGGAGAACTTTTGTGTAAAAATTGTGTCTATTGAAAATGATTAATTCCTGATACTTATCAAATGGATTTGGTTGACTTACAAAGATATGACCATTAGAAATTTATATCAACATTGTAATTTAAATGTACTCTGCTTATATAATAGTCTACCGGTTTAAATTTAATAATTTTAAGATATTACAGAATATCACGTTTGAAAATATTTAAAAATATAAGCAAATATTTTACACTACCAATCTAAGCAAATTAAAGTTAATAAAGAAATAAACTGATAAATCAACTATACAATATGATAAAAGATAGTTTACCTTTAAATTTTAATAGAAAGCATTATACATTCTCGTTGGTATTCTGTCACGATCTTCAATTTCTGTGCTTAACTGTGCCATTTTAACCAAAGTTTCCGAATTATCCAGAATGATTCTGATTGGTACCGTATTGCTTATAAAAAAGACCTTTCGATTTTGTCTTTTTGTTAGAAATTTTAAAATTTCTGTTTCTCATATGAATACATATTTTTCAAGTATTCAAAGTTTTAAGGAATTATAAACAATCATAATTTTTGCATATATTTTGTATTCTTTATTAATTTAATAATATACTGAATAGACTTATGATACCCCTTTAATTATACATTTTTCGAATATACTATTATGTTCCACGAAGTACAAATGCAAATTGCTTATATGTATTGCTAAAAATTAATAATTTGTATTGGCATTTAGTATTATATACATCACAATATGAAACCATTCTACTCTAAATGTAATATACCCTAACTGTTAGGTATGTATTGGATCATTATTTTTTTAATTATTTCTTTTGCTACAATAAAATAAATTCATTTTGCTTTTTATTTCTATCAATATTATGTATATGCCTTTCAGTTAGATTCAATACAGTTGTAAGTTAATAAATTTTACAGAAAAAAAATTAGTTTTTTGCGTAGAAATGAGAAACACTTATCAATGTTAATAAAAATGACTGAATTAATCTAGATTTACTGGGTAAGCAATTTTTTTAATGAAATTGTTGAAATATTTAATCCAACTGCAATACTAGCTTATACTTAATATCAAATAATTCATTTGTTTGATAAATAGCGTAGCATAAACATTGAAAATGAATAAATTTTTAAACCCAAACATTAAATAATTCGTAAAGATATATTGGGATTCTTCTTGAATATATGTTATATAAGCAGCTTATCAAAAAGGTTTTTTCATAATATTTAAATTTAGCATTCTTTAGATTGTTGTCTTGAAGAGAAAGCTTTAAATCTACATGAAACTAATTTCTAATTTCTGAAGTATTCTTTTTCTTTAGTAATTGTATTATTCACAATAGTCTTACTATGCATTTGCTTTTATTGTTCATAGATAAAGTTAAGAAATTATTTCTTCTGTGATCTCAAAATAATAACTGGTTTCTGTTCATGAAATATTCAATAAAAACATTACTGTGCTATGTCTTTCAATATAATTTGTCTTTTTTCCTCTTATTCAAAAGGAAAATAAATAAAACATTTGAACTTATCAGTTTAACCTCAAAAGAGTATCACAAAGCACAGCTAATTCAATTTAAAAGATATAAGATCACTGCTTAGATTAAAGAATCCTGATAAATGAGAAAGTGGGATAATTAATAGAAATACTTGTTTTAACTTACATTGCTCTTATATTTTGCTAATACTGAGATTTATTTATCTTCCAAATTTATTTCCAAATTATTTCATTAAATATTAAAGTGAGTCTTTTATTACATGTGCATATTTCTATTTTATTCTTCACAACTTTGCAAATTTGCAAGCTCTAATCTCATAATTATTTAAATACATTAAATTATCATTTATTTTTAATTTTTGCTCATTAGTCTTAATCAAAAAAAAGCAACATACTTAACTTAATAAATTCATGACCTAAGAACGTCATTGGAACGAAAAATGTAACAATTTGAATGACACTTTATTAGAATGATTGAAAATTATAGCTTAAGACGTATATTTATTTAATGACTATTATATTTTGTTACCATAACAGTAAAGGGATGTAGATCATAAATTATACTTTTCAGCTAAATCAATTGAACTGCATTTACAGTGTTTTATTTCTAATAATATTTTCATAATATTATAAGTATTATGAAAATAATATTATGAAATATATAATTTTCATAATATTATATTATAAATTTCATCAATATCATACTTTACTTATATACTCTTCTTAAAATGGCATATTCACATAATTTAACAAATTTACAAATAAGTAACAATTTTACAAATATTTAGTTTATCATTACATAAGAATATGTTAAAAAATAAGGTTTCAAATTAATCGATAATATTAGATGTACATCATTCAATTTATATCTCTGAAACCATTTTCCCCTTACTTCTACGGAATACTTAAAAAAATTTCTGTCAAGTAAACAACTGGAATATTTAAGAAGTGAAATAATATTTCAACTGAAAAACCTTCTTTGTGATTTTCATAATGAGCTGCAAAACTATATGAAATACAAAACTGCTTACAAATGGCAAGGAATGTTCTTTGAATGGCAAAGATTTTTTGTGATCAAAGAGAAATCATTTTATGTCATGCATATAATATTTTTTTTCTTTTCTAGGAATTCTTACTGGTTCTCCCTTTATTCTTTGGAGCATGTCAACAAAAAAGTTTTGCAATATAGGATTTCAAGAAATATTTTAAATTCAATTCAATTTAACTGAATCTGTTTTTCAAATTTTATAGACACATTTTCAACTGTGTCAGACTAAGATAGAACTTCAAGAGAAGTATACAAAATGAATTGTCTGCTAGGAGTCTGCCTGTTGCATTTGAAAAATTAAACTCAGACTCCTTGCTAAAGAAATCCATTTTTCTAATTTTTGATTTAATTTCCTAATATTATATTTCCGTTTTCATTAAAATTTATTTTTATTTTAAATAATTCATATTTTGCAGTGATTTTATAATAGCTAAACATAGATAGATATATAAGTGTACGAAAATATATTGATATTACTATATGTATATAAATGAAATTAATCAACTTATGCAATAATATTTTTTAAGTTTTGTTATACTGAAACTGATTACTACAAATATTGAATTAAAAGACTGATTCCTGATCTCCTGATTGAAGATTTGTAGAGGGATTTATATTTTATATGAAAAATATTCAACAATCGACATATTTGCTACTCAAAATCATTGCAAAACATTTTCAGTTTTAATCAGTTTAATATACCTTTTCTATCTGAAATACATTTGTAGAAAGAATATGCTGAATGAACTTTGTTCTTTACTTCATATAATTTATTAAACATTTTAGAAATATAACTTAAACATAAGCTCATTTTAATTTTCCTTATTCATATCAAATGGTTTTGAGGCCAATTATCTTTTTAAGGATGCGTTATTAAAAATTACCCACTTTAAACTAATTGCATTAATTAATAACAAGTTTTATATTTAAAATTAATATTTAGAATATTTATAAAGGATATTTTTAAAAATACTATAATTTTCAAAATTTATTTCTATCATGTTATTTATAAAAATTTAATAAATAATATAATAAGTTAAAAATTTTTTGCAACTGAAATTACTTATTAAAGGTATTATAAACAGAATGAATTTCAGCTTGAAAAATCAAGACTGTTGAAAATCGTATTTATGACAGCTTTACTTACATTACCCAAAAATACTGCTATTAAATCCTAAATTCATTATAAGATGTGACTCTTTCTTAACTTATAAAAAAACAACATATAACTCATTTTGAAACTCTAATTCTTATATCATTTTGCAATTATTTATAATGTCTTAGGATTGTTGATAATTCTCTTTAAATTAATATTAAAATAGTACCACGGGCTTAAGTTTTTGTTAGTATTTTTATATACATTATGTTTTTGAAGTGCTACATCTATTTTTTAGTAATTACAACATATTTTTTGCATTATAGTAAATGAAAAAGGAAGCGTAATGAAAAATATCATTTTATTTTTCGATTTATTTCCGAGATATGATGCGTTCAAATTATAATAAAATAAAAGTTTTCAAAATAACTTAAGATTACCTATTAAAAAAGGTATTTAATGATGAACTTCACAATAAAAATATATTTACTATTGATGAATCTAACTTCATTTCGATGGACTTCCAAAAATCAATTTTTAAGATATTAACTGAAGTTGTAATACTTTTGGGATTTTAATTGACGTATGACATTATAACGTCATACGGCAATTAAAACATGAAAAAAACATGTTTTCAATATTTACAGAGTGTTATCTTTTCATTTAGCTACATTTCCTTAATTAAGAATATAAATAAAGTCACCTAATTTAAAAGATTGCTCCCTTATACAGAATATTGTGCCCAAAGAAAACTTAATAAATTACTTAATTAATTAATTTTGACATCAATTTATATCTTCATTAGACAATTAAATGTAGTAAAAAATTGTAAAGAAGAGAAAATAACAATTTAAGATTAAAAAATTGAAGAAATTATAGAAAATATATTTATTTAAAAATAAGTTTGAAATATAATAAAAATGAAATGAAAAAATAATAATGTTTTTTACTTTTCTTTGGTTAATATTAAGATAGACTATCTTATAATCTATTTTGAGATTTTTCTGAACACTTCTTCTTTTCTTCAAACAAATTTTCCTTATTTCAAATAATTTTCACTTTTTCAAAAATCTGGAATTCACTTAGGCACGTTTTGAAAGTGAATTATACGTATTATAAGAATAAACAAAAATCGGGCTGCAAAATTAACAAACGTTTTAAGAAGAAATTATTTTTTAAAAAATAATTTATCGAAAAAATTAAACATTACAATAAAAAATTTCAACATGGGAGATATCTTTTCTATTTACTTAGATTGCATATTTATATTAGCATATTTTAATTTTGTATTTAAAAATGCTTTAATTCTGTAACATCTTGCTTGCGAACATTGAACGTAACTTTTTGGTTCATGCAATTAAATTTTGCATTGTTGAAAAATCTTTTAAAAATTTCAAACAGAATAATCAAATTTAAATTTATTTTTCACTAACATGAAACTTATTGTTTGGTGAAAGCATTTACTATTATCTGAAAATAGTAATAAAAATAAGTCTATGGCAAAAGACTTTATAGTATATGAAAATCAGCTGTCATAAAAGAGAAAACCAATTTCAAAACTAATTTCAAATTGTTATATAATACATCCATTAATAACACATAAATTTTATGTAAGCTCTGTATCTTATCTAAGATATTGCGTTTCAGTGTTTTTGTGTTTCATGTGACAAAGAAAATAAAATTTCCTTACTGTTAACCAATAAATAAAAAAATCTGAAAGACCTGTAATTAAATAGAATAAATAAATTGATTAAATATCTTTACTTTTATTCTCTGTGAGTATGATTTAATTACACTAAAAACTATCAATGATTTCCAATAATCTGACAGCAATTTATCCGCAGTCACTCATTTTTAATTGGATAAAAATGCCTCAATTAACATATAATAGGTTCAATATATTAAAGTATTTGTAAGAAATTTATTTTTCTAGAAAATTATATGGAAATAACATTTGAATAATCACAAGATGAGTGAAAATTAAAATTAATATTATTTTAAAAATTATTATGCTTTTTAATACCCTGGTAAATAAATTATAAATAATAATTATTAACAATTTTACTACTCAAAATTTAGTTTAAATTATCTGTCATTTAGTTAAAACATATATTAGTCTACAGAAAATTTATTGGACTAGATTCAAAAAATAATATTAATTTACTTTGAGTATATACGTTTGACAGACTTGTATACATTTATATTTTTATAAATACATGTATGTAAAAGCATGTCATTATAATGGTATTAATTTCAATATAATTTTTATAAAATAGAAAAGAGTATTAATACCAATAAATAAAAAATATTATTTTGCTTACTTATATTATCAATTATAAAATTAAATTTGATTTTCAGAAATCGAAATTAAATAAATATCATGTATTTAAAAATAAGAAGGCATGAACATCACATAATGTAAAAATTTTCTGAATAAGAAAAACATTTCTGTAAATATTGTATTGAAATATAAAATTAATAGCCTCTATTTTCCAAATAATACCAGTTTGTAAGGAATATCAAATAAATATGTAATAAATAAATAGTAATAAACTTGTAATAATATGAAAGGATTTATTCCTAGTTGACCAAAAATATTTGAGCTCCATTGGAGCTAAATATTATCAGTTGAGTTTAAGAAAGATAATTGCATTAATTTCTTCTCTTATTAATAACAAGTACCTTTATTTAATATTAAGTGATTATAAATCCAACATAATTTTATTAATTTCTTATAAATTGGACTCAATATCGAAGTGACCTCTAAGTGCATAATAAAGAATTAAATGTTCTCAATAGTAAAGAAAATATAAAATTATTTCTATTAATGAGGAAAATTGCGGGTATTATAGATGATTTTTTTCACATTTTATATTCTTAAGGTTGTTTTAATTTTTATTTTTTTAAATTTTTAGAAATAATATAATTATAACTATTTACCATGAAAAGCAAAATATTATTTAAACATATAATATTAATTTAAAACCTGAATATTTTGATATTTTTATGAACTTGTTTTTTCAAATAAATTTTGGGGCTTATTGTTACAGATATTTATAGCTTAACTATTAGAATTTCAACAAATACTAGAATAATAAAGTTGCTTAGAATGCAAAAAAGCATTTTTTCGAAATTAAATGTGATTTAGAATATTTACTTAAAAGCATAAAAATGTGTATTTATTTTCACCAAAACTTTATGTAAAATTAACGTAAAATTATTTTCTGAAATTTATATTTAAGTTATTTATACATTCTTTTATTCTTGATTTGTACTTAAATTATTATTAGCCTGATATTATTTAAAATTTCGATACTTTGATTTTGATTTCTACTAAGAGTGTTGTAATTCACATTGAAAAATATTTCACTTTTTATATTAAGTTAAATGCGCATTTTACAGTTTTAACTGTTCACAAATATGGTTAATAAATCTACTAACTTCAATTACTTAATGCACAATAACGTTTTTGTTATCAGTACCAGTAAAATTAAATGTACTTCGATTCACGGGTACCGTGCTTCATATATTTAATTCTAAGAATTAATATGGAGTTGAAATACACTTTTCTAAGCTGATAGATCGATATGGAAATATTATTTCTTGTACATTTTTTATTAGTATTTAAAAATCAAATTTGATTATTTTGTTATGTTTGTTTGCAAAAATGTAGCAAATTTAGATTCGATAATTACACAATAAAGCCGTAATTTATTATCTAAATTTACATGCTACCACAAAAAATTTATTATTGCTAGTAAATTAACATTCTAGATTGCATTAAACAAATTTGAAAAAATTAAATTAAAAATTTCTAGTTATAATTCATTCAATTATGTACGTGTTGGCTTGTGTGTATTATTTTTAAGATATGTAGAGATCTAACAATCATTAACCAATGTATATAATTACAATAGTTTTATTAAAGTAATGTATATTGTAAGAAATAAGTTTTGTGTGCAATCTGATTAAAGGAAATAAAATAATTCAAAAATCTTTCATCAACGTATTTTAATTTTCGATCAATAAAAATCCAACATTTTAATTGCAAAAGCGATTGTTTACCCATTATTTACTCCTACGCATCAAATTATAAATATCCCAAAAATGAGCATTAAATTAAAAAAAAATAATGCATGATTATGATACAAAACCACAAAAAACATATGACACTATTTAATTGATAAGTAATGTAGTCACTGGAAACAATTTACATCATTTCTCTACACATAATATTAATTATGTATACTTTCTTTACATAACAAAGGATCTTTTACTAATGATCTCTGCTCATTTTAAAATTCCAGTTGTGCAAAATGCATAAGAGGATATCATATAAACTAATGTAGTGCAGATTTTTAGAGAATCTATTATATTCGGCATCCAAAATGAATCCCTAACTGCGTTGGGTCTAAAAGGGTCAATAATACTACATATCGAGTATCTCCATTTTTTTATACTCAATTTCTTAAGCAGTTCAACGTATTTTCTTAAATATTTTTCCTCAATACTTATTTTTCTGTTATTTTGATTAGTTAAAATGGTACATTTTTTATTGTAAAATTTTAGTTTCTCTTTTTAGGTAATTTATCGGCCCATCATTTCTAGTTGATAAAAATTGAGCTAAAATCTATTGTTAGTCAACAATCATTGCTTTATAAATTAAACAACAAAAACATTTTCTGTAAATTCAATAACATTTTATTTCAATCATTACACGTGAAAATCGCTTGAATAGGTGAAAGAGTCTGAAAATGTAATGTTGTTTTTTTATGCTGAATTGTTATCACAATAATGTTTTCAGTTGAGCTGTCAAATTACTCTTCGTTGCTCTTCCATAAAATTGGTTAGAAATGGACCTAGAAAGGTATGGAATTTAAAACTCACTGAATACACAGTGAATACAATTGTTTGAGCATTTTCTATTCGTATATATGCCAATTATCTGGAATTACCTCCATAACAGTGGCTTTCAATTCATCTTCATTATATGATGATTTTGTTGACTTTGATATATTATACATAAAGGGAAAGAAACTAATATATACTCAATATTTTATTATTCATTCCTAACACTTAATACTTTGCTCTCATAAAAAATACTGATTTTATTTTTATATTCAAGTTTTCAATATTTTTTATGTTTTCTAATGATATTTTATATTTTTTTAAAATCTGTCAATAAGAATGAAATATATATATATTTAAATTGAAATGTTAGTTTCTATATTTATTAAAAACTACTTGTGAAAAACAAATAATAACATCCTACATCAAAATCAGAAGCCCTCAAATTTGTAATTGTTCAATCCACATAAATTTAAATAATCTATTTAAAATTAAGTAATAATTTCTAATTTAAGAAGTATTTTAATATAATATAATTAATTAAACGTTTAATAAGTACAAATTGAAATTTTAATAGTTTAATACATAAACTATTATATTATAATTCATACAAATAAGATATATCTATAAGTATTCATTTTCATTTAATGAATACTCTTAGACATTTATTTTAAATTCTTATGTATTTTAATATGCATCTAATATTAATAATTTTTCACATTAGATATATATTAAAAATTAATGAATAATCTTATATATAATATAAAGTAAATTTTATGAAAAATATTTTATGTAATACAATACTTTTAAGTTATGTA
>JAPDSC010051046.1:16195-28264 GCA_026290005.1 Latrodectus geometricus | reverse complement strand
ATATATATATATATATATATATATATATATGTGTGTGTGTGGTGTGTGTGGATTCTAAAATGTCAAACAAATAATTTCGAAACAGTTTTTTGCTAAATATCTGAGAGCTGTCTTTTATAAATTGTATTTTAATAATTAATTTTCAATTTTATTCAAATTAGTTTTATTTCATTCAGCAGTAAAATTTACAGCTATATATTCAAGTTATATTTCTATATCCCATCAGTAATTTAATTTTTAATAAATTTATAATATTGTTATAAATCTAGCCAATTTGATATCAGTATGAAAATAATTAAAATTTATGAAAATTTCAAGTTTCAAATTCTAGGTAAATTTAGAATTTAAATTACATAAAACTTAAATTATTTAAGTAATAAACTTATAATTAGTTTATAAATATATAGATACTTTCAAAATTTTGTACATTAAACAAAATAACATACATGAGTTATTTTGTTTAATGTATAATATTCAGATTCATAATATATTGAAAATTATATTCACTCTCTTTGAGCAGATTAGCAAAAGTATACAAAACGCAAGTTATTACTAGTGTTCTTAAATATAAAAAAAAATTTCATTTATCTAAATAAAAAATAACTGTTTATCTGTAATCAGAATCTATTTTTAATTATTTGTTATTTAATGATGAACTTTGGCAAAGAACTAATATTCCCAAAGTATGTAAACATAAATTTTTATAATTGTATTATGCAAGTTGTGCATGATTTTCAAAAGCAATGGAGGTACTGTACTTTAATAATTGCTTTCAAAATATATAAATCTATCAGAAATATTGTTTGTAGAGCAATGTATTTTGAGAATTATTTTATATCTTAAATGTATAAAATTTGCAAACTAATCAGAAATTCAATAATGTTCATAGTTCTTAAAAGAGATTAAGATTTTATTAGAAAAACTGTTCTTTATATTTTATTAATTTTGTGCAGGAATGTATAAAAAACTTTCACAGTTCTTTTCTTGATATTTTATTTGATGAACTATTTTTTATATTTTATTAATTTTGCGTATGAATGTTTGTGTAGGATTTATCAAAAATGTTCACAGTTTTTTTCTTGATATTTTATATGATGAACTGTTCTTTATATTTTATTAATTTTGTGTAGGAATGAAACAAAAATGTTTGTTTGTGTAGGAATGTGTCAAAAATGTTCATAGTTCTTTTCTTGATATTTTATATGATGAACTATTCTTTATATTTTATTAATTTTTTTTTTGGAAATGTATCAAAGGAATATATCTGTTTGTGTAGAATGTATCAAAAATATCCATAGTTCTTTTCGTGATATTTTATTTGATGAACTGTTCTTTATATTTTATTAATTTTGTGTAGGAATGTGTCAAAAATATTTATAGTTCTTTTCTTAACATTTTATTTGATGAATAATTATTTATATATTAATTTTGTGTAGGAATAAATGTTAAAATTTTTAATCATTGTTATATTGAGTTCCACACATTAATTTAATCTTTGGTATACAATATTTTGATAACCCCTTTTAGACAACAAAGATTCTAAAATCTGAGGCTATTTGAAACAAGTTTTACATTGTAAAGATATACTCTTCCTTCCTTAAATAAGATTTATTGAAGAGAAAATCCGCATGGCTACTTCAGAATCTTTTATGCAGCATTCTTGTTTACAACCAAGCGCATTATGTCACCAAGATTAAAGAGCACAAAGGCGTTCGTTGATAAGCCCGCTCTGAATCATTTTAGTTTGAATCATTTCACCCATGCTGTAACATTCTAATTTCATATATCTTTCGAAGCTTTAAATTTCTTGTGATAGATAATTTAATAAACGTGAGTAATAGAAGCAGAAAATGCAATTGTCAGAGTTTAGTATGGTATCTGCTATAATTATTAAATAACTAAATAACAGAAACGTGATTTAAAAAATTAATGTAAATTGGAATTTGAAGAAACAAAATTATTAAATAATAAATTTTGTAAATTAAACATGCATTATAATTATGGTGTATGCATAATATTTCTAGTTAGAATATCTAGGTCATTTTATAATTATAATGGAGGAAATTTTAACATATCTCTTTCCTTAGAACTCTTATGGTTCATTCCATAATTATTGGCGAAATTTGATCCCATGAAGAAATTTCATGAACGCAAACATTGCTTGAAGAAACGAAATTTCAAATTGAGCAACTTTCTTAAGCCTAGTTTTTCAGTATTAGGGAGAAAACAATGCTTTAATTTTAAAGTATATTTTTAAGTGTATTCCTAAAAGTCATATATATTATCATGAAAATACTTCATCGTATTTTTAAACTAGAACTAAGCCCAAGAGAATTTTGGGATAAATTGATTTAAAAAATAACGGCTATATTATACATTAAAAATTAAGTGCTATATTTTAAATTTGCTATTATAATATTAAATGAAACTAATAATTAAATGATATAGTTTAATTTTGAAAAAACTTCAATATAATTTAATTTTTAATTAGATTAACATGCTCAGTAACTTCATTTAACTAAAACGTCGTAATTTATATTTTGTAATATCTAAAATTTAAAGTCAGAAATATTTTTGGCAAAAAAAAAAAAAAAAAAACCATTTCTCATTTGAACAGTATTTTGCTGCTTCCAATTATGATAGTACTGTTTTCTTCACTTTATTTATTTCATAGCAATAAAATTTTAGTTAGTATAACATTTTATTTCTATTGTTTAAATTTATTTAGCAAACATTTCTTTTGTATTACTTCTTTATATAAAGGGAGAAAACATCTTTTCGTCCTTAATTTCTTCCTATTCAAAGATAACCAAATAATCATTATTTTTGTCACTATCCACATTCGTTTATTTTTCTTTATTATTTCTAAGAAAATTATGTTATAAGAAAATTTGGTATGAACAATTCGAATTTTTAATTGTATGATGGGATTTACTTTAATAATACATATTTCGCTCGAATAAATAGGAATTCAATGTAGTTCATATAACTATTCCTATAATTAATAAAATTTTTAAACTTTTTTTAAAAAATAATGATAATTAACATTAATTTTAATTATTTCCTTTCTACGAAGTGCATAAAAAATGTCTTAAACAACTAAAATAATAATCTGAATTAAATTTCTACGTAGCCAAAAATAACTAACCAGAACTAAGCAATGATGGCAATTTATGATAAAATCAGAAATACATAAAATGCGATTACTATAAATATTTATATAAAGCGCACTTTTTTAAGATAAGAGAATGTTAATATTAAAAAGTACCATATCTATTGGTGAAATATATATTTCAAAGGATCACGTAAAGTATTTTGTCACAAACTGATTAGATGCCACTTGTATTTGAAAAATAGTGAATTTTAAACTGCATTGTATCACAATCAATCATATAGTAAGGCCAAGCCATAAAAGTCAAGCAATTCAATTCACAGAATTTGTTAGATATTGCGTTTCAGTCAATAATTCTTAAATTCAGGCTTTATATCAATAAGCACCAATATTTCAGAAATCACTATTCACTTATATAAAGGAATATTATGTTTCATGATATTTTGCACTCTAAAGATTAATATTCACGTTTTCTAAACATTTAAACCTTAAAATGTGAACTAAAACTTTATAGAGAAGAAAGGGGATATAATTTAGTAAAATAAAAACTGCACAATAAATATATTTGTAAAACTAAGATTTTCTTACTTGTAAATTGTATTTTTATTCTTTTTTCTATTCTCTAAGAGGTTTCTTTCCTCAAATTACCATAATAATTAATGGATTCACATATCAATCATTTAATCATCATCTTTTGTATTTGTATATGAAGGCTTCTTTAGACAGGAACATAAAACTGAAAGCGGAATTCCAAACCACAACAAACATTCAAGACAAGTAAAAATTGAACTTTCAACTATTGAACCGAATCCAAGTGCCGGTTTCTTAAAATTTTATTAGATTTTTGATGTTAAAAAGTTTATGTTAACATGCAAAAATCAAGTGCAATTATCATTCAAGTGCAAGTTTCTTAAAATTTCTAAGCGATTTTTCATATTAAGAGATTTTTAACATCAAATGCAAATTTCTTAAAATTTTATAAGATTTTTGATATTAAGAAATTTAACATACAAATATCAACTAAATAAGACAAATGTACAAAATTATTATCTTATTTTTAAACTTTAGTTTAAATCAACTTTTATTTAATTGAATAAATTTAAAAAAAATTACTGAGGCTTTATAAGCAAATAATTCAAAAAAATATAAAAAGAAAAAGCTAATCGGTGATAAAAAAAAACTATTTTATATTTATCGAAATAAATGTCTTTAGAAAGACCTTTTCTTCACAAAAATCAGTTTTATAAATGTTCTAGTTTGTAAATTTAGCATTAACAAGATTACCAGCATTAAAATATACTCTTCCATTTCTGAGTAACAATTAGTGATAAGGGTACTCGGATGACTAATTTAAGGCCTTTTATTTACCACTGTCGCTCTTTACTGAAGCGTGTTATGTCTTCTAGAATCATTCATGCTCAGCAGTTGGTTGGTAAGTACACTTGGTGCATTTTGAATGAAATTATCTTAACCATCGCGATAAGATTCAACATTAAATCTTAGCTTAATAAAGAGGTTCATATTTTAAGAGAGTCATTATATTTATTTTAAAATTATGGAGTAACAATTTCTGATATGCTTAACCAGTTTGCTTGTATATATCAGTAAATAATAATTATAAAGATGTTTTTTTTATATTTACATAATAATATTTGATAAAAAAAATGTTATATAACTTCGAAGAGTATTTTCTGATTTACCTCTAATTTACAATCATTTTAGAAATCATTGGGCATTATAAAATTTCTATTTCTGACTACTAACTTATTTTATTCAATTAATATCTCTTATTTATTCAATAAAATATTTCGTAAAATTGTATCAAACTAAATTTTAAAGAAATTCAATTCATAGGAAAAAGAATATCAATTTCAAAAAATTATGTGAAACATAAACCCGATTAAAATACGTATAATGATAAAGTAAATTAAAACTGTTTTAATTAATACATTCAGATGTCTTATGAATATCAGCCGTTAACAAAAATTGTCTCCAGTTTTAATATAAATGCTTTATAATACGGTAAATAACATTAAGCTAATTAATTTATTGCAGAGAATTAAAAAAAACTGTTTATATTTATGAATCATAATAAAATTAGTTCTTCATGTACTTCTTTTGTTAATTAATAGAATCTTTTTATCATTCTTTATTAGCTAAAGTATATTTATTTCTTTTATAGTTTATAAATATTACTTTAATTTAATTATATCGTAAACATCTTACAGGAACTCTAAGTTAATTACTAAATTAATGCACGTCGCTAATACTCTAAATTAATATCTCTAAATGTATGCATTATAATTAAGGGTTAATTTACATTAAACTTATTTAAATACAAATCTAAACTATATAAATTAAAATATTAAACAAATTACAATAAATTAAGTGATGAAAATATATTTCTTAAAAGTATCATTAGCAATCATTTATTTAAAAGAATTAAGTAGAATATTTTCATAGAGAAATAGCAACTATTGCATTCTCTATTGTAATTTACACTGTTGTTTTAATTTTATAGACAAAATAAATCTAGGCACATCTTTATGCACATAATTAATAAGTCTCTTTAAGCAAAGATAAACAAAGAATAAATTATCTTTGCAATAAGCGTTAAGCAATTATTTGAAATGATATTCTACAGCTGTTTAATTTCAGAGCAAAATTTTATAAATAATAATTATTTTGTAAATAATATTTATCGCTTATACTGAATAGTCGAAAATTAAATTACATAGCTAGTATTTTAAGATTGAAAACCATAACATTTCAGGTGTTTTTAATTTAAAAATGAATGTGCAAAATTAAATTGCTATAGACATGGTTCTCTTGGACTTTTAACTTCTTTAAAATTTTATTTTATTATAAATTCATGTGTATCATTTTATTACCAAAGTCTTCTTCCTAAGACAAATTTATCATGTCAAGCCTTTTTAATAAATATGCAAAACATATTATTATTTATTGAAATTTTCGTTGAAAGCTGTATCGGAATAGGCATATTTATGTGTATAGTTTATTAAAATTCAAGATGATTATTAATAAATTTGTGAAAATATAAATGTAGAAAATTATTAAATTTTTTATTTATTTTTGGAATTATTTTAATAGAAATATTTATTTAAATAATCATATATCTATTATTTACTTATTAAAAAAGATAAATTTTTACCCTTAAATCACTAAGAAATTTTTAAATCATTTTCCATAATAGTAACCGCACACAGTTTAGTATATATTAAAATACAAATTTGTAAATTGGAGAAGTGTTAAATATATTGCATCGATTTATTTCTTGGAAAATATCAAATAGCTGATTTCAGTTGATTACAAATTATTGTATTTGTTGAACTTGTTTTAACATGCATTTTAATTATTTAATGTAATATGGAATAAATCATTTTAAATTAGAATTTAATTATAAATAATTTACTGTTTTGCTGTTATTGTATTGCACTAAGCATAATATCAAATTCTTTGATATTATGCTTAGTGCAATACAAATAAATTCAGTGCAAAATAATAATTAAGTATAAGTTTGTAATTAAATATTAAGAAAACATAATGTTACTAAACATAATTTGGCTATTATTAAAGATGATAAATTGTTATAGAAGTTTAATCTGTTTTTAAAGTTAGAAAAATAAATTAAAATATTTTAGATAAATAAAAATATTTTAATTGATCACTCATAGCATAAAAAAATTATGCATTTTAAAAAATTGCAACTGATATTCCAAACTTCACGTATATTTTAAGATTTGATTTAAATTTTGGCACTCCATTTGTAAAAGTTAACATCTCTGTTTTTTGTAGTATATACTAACCCAAGTGTATCGGACTTTCCAAACGAAGATTTGTTAGTTCCTTAACTACAGTAAGTTTTCAATAAAAGGACTAATATTAATTATTATGCATGAATAAAGATGGTTGTATTTTTATCCTAATAAAATATGAAATGTCCTAATAATTTTTAAAATACCAATTACAAAAATCTTGAGACAATATTCTAAGTAAAAAAAAATTAGTAAATGTAATTAAGTTCTTACTAATATTTTTTTCTAAAATTTTTGTAATTTCCATCGATGATTTGCAAAAAATATTTATGTGAATTTCAAAGTAAAGATATAAGTTTAATAAAATTCAGAATAATTTTGCGAGTAAATATTTAACTAGGCATACTAAATAAAAATAATTAATTAACATAATGATACATATTTTAGTAAACAGTAATTATACAATAAATATACTAATATAGAAACAATTGAGATAGATCGAAATTTTATTATTTTCCTAAAAATATATTTGCTTCGAAAATAATATAAATATTAATGTAAATTATGATGATTTTATATTACTTTAAATTTGTTTTTAAATTTCTTCGAAAAAAATTATATTTCTGTTTCAGTTGATCTTTACAAATTTTAACACTTTTATTTTAGCATTTTCTAATTAATTTTATTTTATTAAAAGAAAATTTCTAAATTTCTAATATCTGTTATCTTATTTTAATCAAGAAGTAAGATCAAATATAAAAGCTCAGAATTTTCAAAAGAATAAAGAAATCGCTTAAATGCATTTTTAAATAACTGTTTATAAAATTTTGTTTGTAATAATAAAATTCTACTATATTTCAATTGTCTTTTAACATTACGATTTGTCAGTTTTATTTAGTCAAGTTACTGTATCATAACTTCGTACACAAATGCTTCTGAGTTAAATAAAAGAATATGCTTTAAAAGCTTGCCCTATATAATTAACTTCCATATTTGTAATTTTACAAAAATTCGTAATTTTATCATTAATCAGTACGTTAGAAAAAGGGTTATGTTTATGCAATATCACCACTTAATATTTATTATTAAATTAATTAAATAACAAATAGTTATAGTGAACTGCGTTTTAATACAGCTTATTTATTTCCTATTCTTTTATATAAAAGCAGTAAGATTATGCATGAATAAATCTGATTTTATGATATAATTTAATAGGCCAGACTCTCCCTCTCTCTCTTCTCTCTCTCTCTCTCTACTATTACTATTCTCTCTCTCTCTATCTCTCTTTACTATATCTTTGCTATAAATGTACACACTTAAAGGCAGTAAGAATGTACACACTTAAAGGCAGTAAGATTATGCGTGAATAAATCGGATAGTATGATGTAATTTAATAGTCCAGATTTTTTTTTTCTTTTCTTTTTTTTTTTTTTTTTTTTTTGTAGTTTACACACATAAGTTAAGTTAATATATTTGTTACAAGTTCTAATTTTTATATTATAAAAATATTCAGTGGAATATTAATCCAGGTAAAATAATGTAAGAAGATTAATATAAAATCCTGATGTTTAACATAATAAATGTTGGGAAAATATTTCCAAAATGTTTTAATAAAGGTTGTAATATTTTGATAAAGTTTATATCCTATCTTCATTAAAATTCACAGAAAACAAATTATTTTAAAACAAAACATCATGAATGTCTTGTAAACAATTAAAACGTATAAAACAAATTATTTTAAACCTCATTCATAAAATGTATATTGTCCTATTAATTTTACTATTGATATTTTCCAACAAATATTCAGTAATAATATCAAAACTGAATATTTGTTCTTTTTATTAAAATGTTCTATTCCTGGTAAACTTTTTATATTAATTGTGTGTAAAAAGTATATTGTTTAAAGTCTTAGAGCACAAAGATACAAACAAAATAGAAATTCGTTTCTGTTAAATAGATTTCTTTAGATATTTAAGCTGGGGTGTATGTTATAACCTCATATACTTCATTAATATTCGCTCTATTCTAAAAAGATAAAATTATGAGTGTACAACTTATTCAATTTTCTTAACGGTATTTTAATTAAAATATATTATTGCACAACAAATTTCTTAAATTCTTACCATTAATTATATTTCTTAAGAATTTTAAGAAATAAAATCATAATTAAAGGTCCATAAATAGTTTGAAAAAAATTATTATTCTTTTAAATGAATTCTCGTAAATAACTAAATGTATAAAATATATCATATAATAAAAAGTTTATTTTTTCTCAGATTTTTTAAAAATTATGTTTTTAAAATTTTACATACAGACATATTTTAGTTGTTATTGCGTATGTATTTATGGAAATTTTTATAGCATAAAAAGCAATATTTATTTTCAAAAAATCATTTTCAATTGTTTCCTTTTGGCCGAATTCCAAAAAGATCAGGAACTTGGAAAAATTTATTTTCAAATCAGGTTTCTAAAAGTCTGTTTTCGTGTTTGTTTATGTATAGTTGAATATTTACTTTCACAGACAATTTTTTTGAAAGCTTTTGTATCAAATATTAATATTCTCGACCAAACGTCATAAACTCAAGTTTTTTCCTATTTAAAAAAAAAATCAATGTTGTTTGAAAAAATGTATATCTGACATTCAGAAACACTTTTATTCAAAATTAAATTCATTCGAATGTTTTTGTTTTCTTCTGTATATTCTTAATCTTAAACACAATTTCAAGTATCTACTTAATGCCTTGGTTTATTAATTTCAAACATAAAAAAAAATTATTTAAAGTGAAAGGCATAAAATATGAGAATTAATTTACCTGACAAATATTTTATTATATTATGCTCATGTGACAATGAGATTAATAAATCAATTCAAGCAAAAAACAGATATGCAAACATATTGTTAAAATAAATTTTTATTAATAAATCACACAATGCATTGATTTGTAATTTTTCTACCACTTCCTTATTTTAGCAATTTCTTTTCATACTTAGGTTTTTATTGATTTTTATGACTTCAAATGTCGTAAAAACTGCATGTAACATCATTTTTTGAATAAATTTATGAAAAAATTACGAATAAATAATGATAAAATAGGAATTTTAATTCATTATCCGATTTTATTGGCATGCATAAATAAAATAATGCTTATTTTACATAAATTAGTTTAAATTTAAAATGATTATTGAAAACTTTTTACTCGTCAAAAATATTTTACTGACTTAAATACTATAATTCTCAAAAGTGCTATTTATTACATTAATTACCTATTAAAAAAATATGCATTAAAAATAATATATATTTATTTGATAATTTTTTAACATATATGATTTTTATTCTATATCAGACGCAAAAAATAAACTAAATGATTTATATAAAAATTTTTAAGGATGGTGTTTCGTTCTAAAGAGAGAAAAAAAGAAATTTCTGAATGCATTCTTACAAAAGGGATTTAAAATGGTAATTTAATCTACTTCTTGTTCAACGAGGGAAAAATATTTTTATATATTTGGCCTTAACAATTTAACATTATTTTGAAAAACTTCCCATTTCTTTCTCCTGTTTCGTTTCAAAAATAAGAAAAGGTAGAAATTGAAATAAAACAAAAAGAATATTCTGACCCAAGCCATAGATCAGGGAGCTGCTCGGTTGAATATCAGTGGGGACAAACCCCTTGAGGATTTCCAAGTTCCAGGCAGTAAGAGGGAGAAAAAGAAATTCTTACCCTATCCTTTATTTATTATTAGATTCTTTTCACGGGTAAAGAATCTACGGTAGGGAATTTCTCGCTATCGTTTGAGAGTCAGTTTCATTGATAGTAGGTTTCGGAAATCCCTGAGATGGAGGCAGACAGGGAAATTTCAGGTCACCTGGGGACTTGAAAGGTCATCTTGGACTATCATTTATCTCGACCTCGATAACCAAAAGGAGTGGTCGTCGATTCGAATGATTCTTTCTTCACTTGACAGAGATAAGAACGGAGTTCACCTAACAAGAGAAGTCTTAGGAAAGAACTTTGAGGACAAGTTGAGAATAATATTGTATTTTGTTGATGAGCAGGGAATAGCGAATATATATACTCAGGGAGGGAAATTTGATTCACTTCGTTTCTTTAATATCAAATTTTATAATCATATTAAAAGTTATTTAAATAATTATAATATTTTATTTGAAATTATAAAATATTAAAGGAATTAAAAATAATTATTACTTAAACGAATATGATTTCAATGTAAAGCAGTGCAACCAAATTATAAGTAAAACAAACAAACAATCATTTTTATTTATACAAATCTTCGAACCAAATACTTTAACGCTTTTTAGGAAAGAAAGGGTCGGCAATCGGGAATATTATGAGGTACCAAGAAAGTACATTAAGCAAGTATTCAGACAAAAATTAATCTCTTGATCATGTACCAATAAGAATCTATTTGAAGATTATAGAAGTGTTCTGCATATTCTCATAAAGTAGACACTGAAATTCTACCGTATGGAAGATAAAGATAATAATCACAGTTTTAATTTTACCATGTGATACTTTTTTAAGTGATTAGCAATATAAGTGACGTAATAACTACAATTTGTATGGATAAAATTGAAAGATCTCATAAAAAATTAAGCAAAATGATTCTTATTTTTATTGAATTTGCTACTTCACGAACACTGCTACTGTCGAGATTTGTTGATTTCAATATTTTCCATTTTTTTCTGTTTATAATCTGTTTGTTATTTTCAATTCTTGGATGTATTCAACTCACAAAATTGACTCATTAACTTGAAGATGATTCACCAAGTAACTTATCCCAAGAAACTACGAGTTCAAAAATTTCAAGATATGAATCTTGGCCGCTATGACTTGAATCCTGAATCTAGTTTTTTCTTTTTGAAACAAATGTTATTTCTCTCAACATTCATCCAAAAATGTTTGATTTATAAGTATCGCTTAAAAGTAATAACATACCACAACTGAAGAATCAACGATTTTAGATACTTTGATAGGTATCTAAGTTTAAACAGAGTTAGACAAATAAAATGATGAAATGAGTAAGTGAAAAAGTTAATGGATAGCTGAATTTTAGCTAATACTAATATAGGAAAAACGTTGATACGTCAATATAAATAATCTGTAGATACTTGTATATATATATATATATATATATATATATATATATATATATATATAT
>JAPDSC010051046.1:0-16185 GCA_026290005.1 Latrodectus geometricus | reverse complement strand
TATATATATATATATATATATATATATATATATATATATATATATATCTTTTAAAGGTTTAAATAAATTTAATTTTTATTCTAACATTGAAAATAAGAATACAGATAACAAATTAAGAAATATGTGGCACAAATGAAAATAACCAATCACAAAAATATATTTGTTTAAATATTAAATAAGGATACAATGTTGTATGCTATAGTTATTGTCTTTTTGTAATAGCAAAATCTGGAATCGAGAGAGCATAAATAAGCTCTGTAATTTAAAATAAAACTTTTAAATGAATTATTTATTTTTTTAAAAAAAAAGGTGGTATGCATATTTTTTAATGAAAGGGCATATTAATATTGGCAGAAAACATAACATTTACAAACCAAGTAGCTTTCTACATTTATATATGTCGTCATAAGAAACAAACTAAAACCGAAATAACTCACCAGTTATTTTAAAGTAGCAACCAAGAATTGAAAACGATTAGTAATAATATTTTCCAATTTTAAGTCAACTATCAGTGGTTATTGATCACAGTCAATAAATTTCCCTTTATCTTGTCTTTGGCATTGTTTAGTATTTCACTGTTAAATAATAAATGTCATTAGAGTTTAAAATAGTTGGATGAAACTGATTATTAAAAGGTATTAGTTTTTTAAAATTCAGTTTAGCTTGTCTTTTTGGGTTGTTTAGTATTTCAGTGTTAAATGATTAATTACATTAAAACTAATTATATTTGGGTGAAACTTATCATTAAAGGGAATACGATTTTTAAAATTAGAGTCACTAACAGTTTTCAGAACAAAATGCTATTTTATTTACAATAACAGCTGAGTAAGACCATAATTATCATAAGAGGAATGAGATGTGATGATTAATTTCATACATGTTAAGAAAAGAACCTTTTACAAGTACACAAATATAGTAGCATAGTATATTTGGCAAAGAAAAGTACATATAATAAGTACATTTAACTACAATCATTATATTATTTAAAAGTGAAAATCTTTAATTGATAGAAAATAAAAACTCAATTTCGATAAGAATGAAATGCTTATATTCCAAAGTTTGAATAAATAAAAATAACTCTATATTATTTCATATCATTCCCTTATATGAATGTAAAATATTATTTATGTTTTCTCATATCAAAATATATTAATCTTATATTAGTTCCGCTTATACCACTCTGGTAAATCTTTGAAAAAATACCAAGATAAAGGCAACTGTCTAGTCTTAGAAATAAAAAAAGGTACCTTCATAATGTCATAAGTTTGAATTAATACCAGAAGACAATTCTTATATATCTGTCACGTGTCCTGTGAGTTATAACGTGAAACTTGCAGTGGAAGGGACCTAAGGCGAGTAAAGACAATTATGTGCCAATAAAACAGCTGGCGCAGGAGAAGTGACACGTACAATATCAGGTGTCCACTGGCCTGTCATAAGCCATTTCCAGTGTCACAGCTATATTTGGAATTCTTTCCTTGTTCTTGATACTGAGGCGTATTAATACACTTGATATTAGTATCTGTTTCTCAAAAAATATTGAAAAGACTATACTACAAGAGAAATTAATATCGCTTCGATAGAATGAATTTTAATATGCTGAAAACTGGAGTACCTATTTGATTGTGAATTCTAAATTCATGCAAAATAAACTTTGCGTAGTATTATTATAATATCTTGTATGATTTAAATAGTAAAATGATGTAGTTATTATAAAAGTACTTAAATTTCATTAATTATCAAGTCATATAGAACAATTTGGGTACATGGTTATGGATAAATTTGTAAGATATCTTTCTATTAAAATTTATTTCTTTATTTAGTCTTAAGCAAAGAAATTTATTTTTTAATGCATAATCAATTCATTTAAAATATCGGTTAAAAATTATTTGGTTAGTTTCTTAATAACTCTAATGTTAAATCGCATTCATATACTCACACTAGTTGTCACATTTTGTAAAAAAAATAAAATAAATAAAAAATAAAAACGGAAAATAATTGCATACTGTTAAGCAAAATTCCCATTACGTCATAGGAATGTAATCAGTTATTTTTGTCAAACTGTGTTTGAGGAATTTAAAGTGTTAAAGTATTCCATAAATTTTCAAATTATTGTTTTTAAGTTATTTTTCCAGTGTCACAGCTATATTTGGAATTCTTTACTTGTTCTTAATACCAAGGCGTATTAATACACTTGATTTTAGTATCTATTTCTCAAAAAATATTGAAAGACTATAAGCAGCTCAGTGAGTGAAATTAGTATCGTTTCGATAGAATGAATTTTAATATGCTGAAAATTTGAGTACCTATTTGACTGTGAATTATAAATTCGGGCAAAATATATTTGGTGATAGTATTATTTTAAATAGTAAAAATATGTAGTTGTAAAAGTACTCAAACTCCATTAATTATTAAGTGATAATTAACGAAATTGAACCATAATCTCTCTAGATTAGGATATATCGCTATGAAATATAGTTTGTTGAATAAATTTTTAAGATATCTTTCTATTAAAATTTATTTCTTGATTTAGTCTTCAGCAAAGAGATTTAATTTTTAATGCGTAATTAATTATTTTAAAATATTGATAAAAGAATTAATTTGTTAGTTTTTTTATAATTCTGAAATCAAATAGCATTCATATACCCAAACTAGTTGTTACGTTTTGTAAAAAAGAAATAGAAAACAATTTTGTATTTTTGAACACAATTCATATGACGTCATGAGGAATGTAATCAAGAATTTCTATCAACTTTAATATGTATTTAATGAATTTAAAATAAATGAAACTATGTACATGATACAATGACTTATATAACCTGCTAGGAAAATTTTATAGTCAATTAAGTGTGCGATCTTTAGAATAGAAAGTAGATTATATTGTTATATAATTCGTTATATTTTATGTTTCATAGCCAGATCATATAGATTGCATAATAGAATTAAGTAAATCGTTTAATGTAGAAATTACTCCATTTATGTTCAGGTGTTTCTGGAAGGTGCGCAAAATGTGAAATAGAAGTTACAATTTCTATTACATATCAAGTAAATAAGATTTATAATCAAATAAGTGAAATGGATGTCCATTTCGTTTATTTGATTTTACAATTTTTTTACTTAATAAGTAATAGAAATAATAATTTCTATTTCACATTTTGATGTTAATTTGAGCATTTATTTTATATAGACTTATTTGACTAGGAAAGTTGCAAAATCATGTATCACATATATGATGTACTGAGTATTCTAAAAATTTATGTTTCATTTATCATTCGCTTCAGTTCGATGAAAAAGCATTAACATTGCAAAGTATTTCCTTACTTGAAGTTATTTACTAAGTTGACTTTTAGAATGTTTTTTTACAAATGCCTTTTAACCTTCATCAACAATCAATTTCATTTAGTTTGTCCACTCTGTAGTGTTTCCTTTTTGCACATGAAGGCTAATTCATAATAATCCAAAGTACAAGTATAACATGTATTATTCTTATATACCCAAAATAGTTGTAAAACTTTGTAAGGTTTTTTTATAAAAAGACTGAATAGGCAATTTTTTGCATGAAATGGAAGAGAAGAGTCAATTCATTCCAATTTTCAAACTTCACAGCATCCAAATTTTAAATTGTTTTTATTCAAAAGACACTTTTACGACAGGTAATGAGATTTGGCTTTCTATTTAATGATACATTTAAAAGACTTATTAACATTTAGTAAGCACATTGTTTCATGAGTGCAATGTGAAGTCGTGTAATCAAATGTGCAGATAGGAGAATCATTGGCCAGTTAAAGAGAAGCCAAACAATCCAACGTTTCTTTTTTTCTTTTTTCCCAGGATTATATTTTTTTGGAATTTGGGAATGCAGACTGAAGATCAGAACAAAATCGTTGACATACTACAATGCCCAATAAAGACTGTTATTTAACGCTAATGGCTTGATGATACTGAAATATGTTTGCACCTCTTCCATAACAAGACCTTTTCTAGGCTACTGGTATCACAGTTTCGATACAAACTGTCCGAAACCACCTTCATGTTGTAGAGCCTTGTCCTCACTGACCAATGCTGTATATCACGTTAACAGGGAAGCATCGTCGTGTCCGCAGGGAGTGGGCAACAGAGCATGTAAGCTGAAGGAAAAATGAATGGTGCAGTATTCTTTTATTTTATATGAGCCCTGTTTTTCTCTACTTTCTAATATTAGGAGTATTTTCCTTTAAAAAAATTTATATATATGGTTCCTAGTTTTTACCAAAGTGAAAACGAGGAACTAGGAACAATCCAGAGTTCGTGCGTAAAACTGTCAAAGTTTGAGTTATGGTCTATACTGACATCTCCATTGATGTGCTCCACGATATTCATATTATTTGAAGGGGGCTCCAAGTCTTGAGTTACTGATATAAGAATTGGATCTAAACATATTGTTGTCCCTTAAACTGCAAAGTTGAAAATGACTTCATATTAATGGATGACAATTGCAGGTCACATCGTGCTAATTTTCTGAATGATTTTCTTTTGGAGGAAGGAATCATACTAATGGAATGGTTAGTGATTTCTCTGGATATGAACCGGAAATAGTTGTTTGAAATATTCTAGGCAGACAAGGTGCTGCTTACCTACCACTCCAACAAATTCTTAAGGAACTGGGAAGAGATCTTGTCAAGGAGAGGAACAGAGTAACTTACACATTATATCTCATTAATAGTCTCATTGGTTGGGTATCTTAAAGGTGTTTAACATTGGAGGCTGTCCTGGAAAATCATGACACTTAAGGAAAACAATTTTCTTTTAAGAAAATGACTTTATTTGTTTTCTCATATGCAAAAAATGGGGTTTTTTTCCAAATGCTAAATAAAAGGCACTTCTTTCTGTCATTATTATTTCATATAGCCTACTACATCAATCAACCAAAAATTTCTCCGTATGAGATATCAACCCACAACCACAATTCCCTTTAATTGTTTTCAGCAATGTATTACACATCTATTACTCCATGTTATAAATTTATATATACATCTATTAATCTCTAGTATAATTTTCAGCACCAATACTGTATTAATTCATCTTTACATTCAAATTTAAACAAATTCTACTTAAAGACCAAACAAAAATAATTTTACCATTTTGAAGACAGTAAATCTTTTTCTGCCAGTTTAATATTTCAGGCATTGGACAATTAAATTTCTTTTTCCACTATATTAAATTATTTGTCTACTGTATTATTTTATCTTCTTAGTATAAATAGGATGAAACATAATATAAAAATTTCATGTCAGGGATTACTTTTTAATGTAATGGAAATGAATTTTAATAGATTAAACCTGGAAAACTTGGTGAAAACAAACGCTATTTTTTAAACGTAAAAAATTGTAAAGAGCGAATACCATTATCTTTTTCTTTCAACAACTAATCCAGAAATGGCACCATTTTTATGATATTTAACAATCTGCTTCCATAAAAAATAGCAATCGGTATATTTTTTAGTTAATAAATTCTTATGTTCGAGCATCATGAAACTTTATATTTATGACTTTTCAAAAAAGAGTAAAGCCTTTATAATATTAAGGAACATTTTATAATTTTCTAAAAAATCTCAGATAAATAAAATGAAATGGAAATTAATTGTTTTGGTTATGTTAATAAAATTGTTACATTCTAAAGACGAGACAAAAGTTCTTAAAAAAAATCATTTATTATAAATTATACAGTGTAAGTGAATAATATGTTTTTTATAATAATTGGACAGTATAATAAACAATTATTGAAAAATGTTCACAGTAATTTCATTGATTTCGGTAGTACTTTGTGTCTATTCAGAACTTGTAAAGGGATGCATAAATATAAAGTAAAGGGGTATATATAAGGCAGACAAAAATTCTTTAAAAACCATTCATTATTAATTATACATAATAAATGAATAATATATTGTTTTATATAAATTAGAGAGGATAATAAATAATTATTAAAAATGTTCATAGTAATTTCATTCGTTTCGGTAGTACTTTGTGTCTAATCAGAACGTGTAAAGGGGTATATAAATATAAGGTAAAGGGGTATATATAAGGGAGACAAATATTCTTTAAAAACCATTGATTATAAATTATACTTTATAAATGAATAATATGCTTTTTATATAAATTAGAGAGGATAATAAACAATTATTGAAAAATGTTCATAGTAATTTCATTCATTTCGGTAATATACTTTGTGTTTGTGTCTATTCACAATATGTAAAGAGGTATATAAATATAAGGTATAAGGGAGACAAAAATTCTTTAAAATCCATTGATTATGAATTATACATTATCAATGAATTAATTATTTTTTATAAAAATTAGAAAGGGTAATAAACAATTATTAAAAATGTTCATAGTAATTTCATTCACTTTGGTAATACTTTGTGTCTATTCAGAACATGTAAAGGGGTATATAAATAGAAATGGCTTTTCCTTTCTTGTTGAAAATGGGAGAAGCTATGCACGAGCCATGGAAATATTCTGGAGATCCGAAATCGAAAATTGTCCATTTTATTAAAACTCCACCTTTCCAATCCTTCATTGAATAAAACAATGTGCTTCGGTTAATAATAGACACGCTCGCGTACGCGTGAAACCAGCTGGTCCAATCATGCGAAATCGTTTCTGCACAGAACACAAAATATTAATTTCCGCCTGAAGCAGACTGTTCTCTGCCACCATTAGGGAAGGTGGGTGGGAGGCTCGTGCTGTGGGGGTGGGGAGAGAAAGGGAACGAGAATGCGTGTCCCTGAAACAGGAAAGTGAATGGGTAGTGAAAGGTGGGGGTAAGGTTGGTTGAGCTAGCTAGTTATCATTGACCGAGACTGATTAATTTCCGATGTATCGATCAGTACGTCGAGAAACAGGTGTTTCATGTACCCTTTCACTGTGCTGTGTACAAGAGTTGGTTGCGAAGAAGGGTGGCTGTCATAAGCACTTGTCGACCGAGCTCGTGTTGTACGTCATAGTACAATGTGCATCTTGATTGGTTCTTTCATCGTCAAGTGCTCTACTTAAGCAATGTTTTAAGGAGGAGTTACCCCACAGTTTTGATGTCAATCCTCACGAAATCAGAGCTGCAGATTTTTGCATTTTTGAACGCAAAACAACGTGACATCCTTCCAATAGAAGTGATTAGAAATAACTTTTTATTGTCTTTAGTTCCGAGTTAACTTATGAAAACTACCAGAACCACTTTATTGCTAAAACAATTATTGGAAGTATTTAAGGATTATCTAACATTGATTGACTGTTAAATTTATTCAGTATTTCTAAATTCATATTTGTATATGACATTTAATTTTCTAATATGATTATTTTCAACTGCCATAAACACAAAATCTATAAAAACTGGTGATTTTGATTGAAATCAATAATAAAATACATTGAACTACTAAAATCAAAAATTATCATTAAAATAATTAAATTGTTTAAGTCTCATAAATCAATTATTTTAAATTATAAAAATATATACCCAAAAGTAATTTAAAAAATGCTAACGTGCCTAACATGTAAGATATTCTGTTACAACATATGTGCATTTACACATTTTGGAATATGTGTGTGTATATCATAAACATATTTAAACTTTAATTTATTGCATATATTAATATATATTGTGTATATTATAAATATAATTATTAAGAACAGGGGAATTATCGAACTCAGTATATTCTCAGTAAAATACTATTTCTTTATGACAGTTAATGCTACATTTATGTGCATTTGATAACATTTCTGCTCACCATATGCCATAAAATTTGAACTGATTAGCAAACTTTTAACTGAACCAGCCACTTACTGATAAGATTCTAAGTAGAATCTGCATAATTTTATGAATAGTTATTGTAAAAAATTATCAAATAATACATTTATTATTTGTTTTCTTAGTGTAAAGAGATTCCATTTCTTGGTATTCCATAATTATATTCATGATTCCTTAGCAGATTTAAATGAACTCTATTCATCTTTATGTATGTAATTTTTTTATGACACGTAAAAATATTTTCTTCACTTCAACGGAATATACTAGCACAGAAATCAATTTTTCCTATACTTTGCTTTTATAAACTCCCTAATTGAAATACAAAAGTTTTGATAGTAATTTAAAAATTCAATATTGGATTTATGTGAAAGTAATATGCATAATACAATTATGAGTTGAAATATACATGCTTAGTTTACTCATGCAGATCTTTATTTGTTGTATTTCTCAAAATACCTGTTAATAGTTTACCCAGATGAAGAAAAATAATACATTTAAAATTAATGTTTCAATTTTTGTTATATGGATTTTTCTCTTTTGACATTCTCAAAAATAGCTTTCATTTTATACTTTCAATTTATATTAGGATTCAAAATTTTTAAAAATATTATAACAGCAAGATTAAATGGAGATAGAAATAATAAAATCAAAAATGGGTAAAATTACATACTTCTTAAATTTCTTATATCGAATAAGAATAATTAAAAACACTAACATGTTATAGTTCTGGTTTTAGCCACATAATTCACTTCCAAATTTTTCTTAAATTACCCACTATGTGTGAAAAATGTGAATGAAGAAATATTAATTCATAAGAATAATGGCAAATCACGTATAACACGTTTACACCCATACGTAATTTAAAGAGATGATTAGAAGCCAGTTTTCAAACACTCGCAATAATTCATTGATAACTACACAAAAAAATAAGATTTTAATCCTATTTTTAAATAGGATAAAAATATGATTTTATTCCTATTTTGAATATTATTTTAATCACATATTAATTAAAGGAGTCCGCTGTCTATATCATATGGACAATAGTGTCTTTTTCAAAATATTACGCAAAATATACCAAAAGTGCAGGAATAACATTATATGTGCTCTTAAAATTAAAGTATCACAAACTGTGGTAGTATACGACAAAATAGATGATATTTATTTCATGTTCAAATGCTGCTATAGTATATTGTTCTGTACAACACATAATAATATATATTGTACAATAATTATTTACTATTTAATTGTACGTACTAGTTATGTAGTTTTGCTTAATATATGTCTTGTCTTTGTGTTAAATAAAGTTTTATGGTTCCAAAATATTCCTTTCTATAAGAAAAACCATTCTTTTGATTTCTATAATTTTTCGCACATAACAGATTAAACATATGCAGTGTTGACTTCTCAAAATATATCAGTACAACTTCTATTTCAGAGTAATTTATTTTACTGAAACATAAATTAAAGTCCCATGCTTTTACAAAGGCTGGAGATAACAATTTCGAAAATCCAGCATACAAACTTTTCTCTCTTCTGCGTACCACTTTTCTGATACACTACTTCCTGTTGCAGAAAAAAAGCGAGGATCTAAGCAGATATTCAGTAATAATCCTGTGAAGAGTAGTATTATATCATGAATAATTATGATCTGCAGCAGAAGTTGCTGTTAACCTACATTTAGACAATTTTTCTAAAAATGAATCATCATTTAGTAATTAATGCTACAATCTGGGAAGATCAGATCTCTTGCCATGAAACGGCACGCAATCATCAACTGGTTTCTGTAACATAATTCTGCTGATACAAGAAGTCTGTAATTTATAACCACATTTTACCTATTCTTAAATTGTTTAATATGCATCTTTTAAAAAATAATGATAACGATATGTAGGTAATTTTAAGTAATTTGTATATGTATATGTATAAAATGGTGACATTATTTTGCATAAAGTTATTCGATAAAACTTTATAAGGTTTTGAAAGTCAACGTATATCGCAAAATATTTAATAGGCCCCGGTTGCCTGGTTGGTTAAGGCATCGTTCTTGTTACCAAAAGGTGGTGAGTTCGAAACCCGGCTTAGTCAAAGATCAGACATGTTAATAAAGCTCAATAGAGGCACGTAAAATATGTCGAGTCGCAATGTCCGCCATTTTCCCATTACGAATTAATATCTCTGGGGGTGGTTGGAGCCAGGCTATGGGTCTTCACTGGTTTCAATCTTTAAGTTGGAAGATTCTGATGGTGCTGCCATCTATGAGCGAAAAGTCATACTTCCACCTTTGTGTGAGGGTGCTCTATTCAAATACGGAAGTGTCTCTCTTTCTGACTTCATTCGCCTAGTCTCATGACGGGCGGGCTTGGCGTTGCCGAGTGTCATCAGTAATAACAAAGATTTAATACGCAATTAAATTTTAAATATTTCAGTTATAGGATTCTAGAAGTTATTATTTACACCTGAATTAAAAGATTTCAATATTTTAATCAAGTAAATTATGATATTAAAAACTTCTATACATAACAGTAATATTTTAATAAAAATGTCCAATTTTTCTTTTTTAATTCATTTTTAATGTGATAAATAAATTTACTAAATGAAAGATACTTAATATTATTTAATACAATTTTTAAATTTTAAGGGAGAGCTTTATTTTTACTAAACGCATTTAAACTGCTTATTTGATTTTTACATCGATTTCCATTTTTATCGAATTTAACAATTTCTGTATCAACCGATTTTTATATAAACAGTAAATATTTTAGCTTTGATCATGATTTATTACATGATTTATTTATTATGAATACAAGCATTACTTTTCCAATACATTGAAAATATTTGGAATACGTATTAGTTTAAAATAAAAATAAATAGCATTATCAAAGAAACTTTAAAATGTTTTAATACTCTGAATTTTGCATCTCAAACCAATGTAAACTGCTATAAATTAATATTGCACAATGTATTTAAAAAAAATATTCATCTGCATATATGACGGGTAAAAAACAAGGATGAAAATGACATTTTACTTTATTATTCATAAAATATATATTCTGATCATTATAATAACCTTCTCTAAATTCCACGTGAAGTAACAGTCATTTGAAAAGTCTTGAAAGGACATTAGAGATAGATTTAAAATAAGGGGAAAAGAAAACAATACATTTTCATTCAAAAGTATTCACACTATTGCGGAAGAATTTCCTGTAGTAAGTAACCTATCGGTGTGCTTCAAGGTAAATGTAACTTTTTCTTAAATTCGCGGAGGGAACGAAAGAAAAGTATTTGTTAGGAAAAGCGAATACGCGCAGTTCTACGTCGTAAACAAGAGGAGTTGGAAAAACAACCATGCGTACGAAATGTGCCTCCATTTTTGTCCACCAATTTCTGCCTTTGTTTTATACATGGTAAAGAGACCAATATATAACTGAGTTTATAATGTAATTTATGTTATAAAAATTAAATCCACAGTTTTTGTTTTCAATATATGTTACAAAATTTTTATTATAAAATAATTTTATAATAAAGCGGTTTTTAGCGATCTAAAAGAAAACATTTTTATTTCAATAAAATATCTATATAATTTAGAAGATTTTATGAATGAAGAACTCATTTTTTTAAACTGAACAAAAATAATATACTTATTGTTTCTTATGTCAAATCCTCTGCATCAAATTATAATTTTCAATTATATATTAATGCAGAGGATTTTAATAATTAATAATTGTAATAATGGAATTTAAATTTGTCACGTAAGTTTTTTACTTTTAAAATAAAGTAATGGTGTTCACAAAAATATAATAAAAACCAAAAGAATGTATTCTTAGAAGAACTCCGATTAGATTGCAACATATTTTATGGTGTTAAATATAAATCGCGAAAATGTTTTAAATTAAATTTTTAAAAGGAGGAAATAGAGATACGGGTACATATATATATATAAATTTATATTGATTTTATACATATCATATAAAGCTCAAATATGTAGCAAATGTTTGCATAATAATAAAAGCATTTCTTTAATCTATTTTTAACCAATAAAATATAAATCTTTGTTAAACTTTATTAAATCCACTTTAAAAAATTTATTTGGTTTCATAATTCAATACAGTGATAAACTGTGTTTATAAAAGTTATTTTTAAAATCCTGGATATAAGCTTAAACTGTCTAAAAAATTGCTATAATTAACAAAGCTTTTTATGAATTTTCAAGCTAATTTGCAAGCAATCATTTATCAAACTGGGCATTAGATTCAAAATTCAAAATACAGAAAACATACCACATTAATTTGTTCTTTTTAAACAACTACTTTTGAAAAAATTCTAAATTATTAATATTAATGAAACAAAAATGATGTTTGAAAAATCTTAAAAGGAGTTCTCAAACATCAAATTTTTAAAATCAGAAATATATTTCTACTAATAAAACGGTATCTTTTAAATTTTATTTAAAAAATTTAAACATCTACACTTATTTATGTGATAATATGAAAAGTTTGCTGTTAATTCAACGAAGCAATTAATTTCAGAGCTTAAAATACAAAAGAAAATCTAAAAATAGTAAACTACTTTAGATTATGAATTGATTTCCCTTCTATTACTAAAACTTTGAATTGAAATAATTCAAACTCTTAAGAAAAAAATTTTTTTAAAACTTTCAATTTGTTGTTTAAAATTTAGAATCATATTATGTTTGTTATACTTCCAAATATAAAAAAATAAATGATAAAAATCAAGATTTCATTTAAAAGTATTTTTTGCAAAATGTTTAATGACAACTTTAAGAAAACTGTTTTAAAAAATGTTTTAGGTATAAAAATTCAAATTTAATGATTTTTATAAATTGTTAAAAACATTATAGGTTAGCTAATATCTTTTGGAGATGCTTGATTATAAATACATATTTTTTTATTTTGTAAACATTAGAATAATATACTATCAAAAATTTATTAAAGTTTATCATTACATTTATTTAATAAATATGATAGGATTACCATTTAGTTTATTAATAGTGTTAATGATAAAAAAGAATTTGATTTTAATAATGGTATTAACATGGCTAATATATGTTTTAAATTCCAATAAAAATAATTTTAAAACTTATAAATAATATATAGATGATGCATTAATGTTACAAAGACTAAACTATTCAAAGTTTTTTACTTTAAAATTAATTATTCAAATATTAATTAATTTCTAATTAATAGTAAATATAAAGCCATTTTGATTCATTTTTGGACATCTTATCTTAGTAATAAATCATTATTAATTAATAAAATAAACTATCTATTACGATGAAATTAATTATCATACCTGAAATTATTATCCAATAAAAATATATTTGCTATAATCATGTTATCCTAAACAAATGCTTTTAAAATAATATTTTGCTCATAGATAAAATATTAAATTGCTTTTGTTGTATGATAGTTCAGAATCTTTAGAGAATCAAATTAATTTACTCATTAATAAAGTTAGTTATATCATATAACCTTTGTTAGACAGTTGGGAACAACAGATAAGTATGCGTATGGAGAAATTTTTAACAAAAAAAAATCAATATAGCATAATTACTTTCTACTGCTATTTTTGGATACACTAATGGATTCATAAAGGATAATAATTCTTCTTTCATTTGAAACTTTCGGAAATTATTTCTAGTGTCTAATATAAGAAAACAAAATATTTCCTTCATAAATCTGTGGATAATTCTTTATGATGTCAGAATGTTATTGCTTATCTTGAGAATATGGAGATATAAACTGGTGATTACTTCTTTTTAATTGCTTACATGAAATATTAGACTCTAACTAAGAACATATACAAAATTATACAAAAGAATTCTTATACTCACTTTTTATTTTCTGCTTTTTCATAAGTAGATATGAATAAGAAAAGCCTTATATGTCATATCACTATACAAGAAAGTAATAGTGACATGACATATAAGTAGTATTATTTATTTTTCTTCTGAAATTTTGAAATTTTGTATTTTGTAATATTTAGTTGCTCAATTTTTAAAATTATAGGCACAACTTGATGTTTTATACGCTAATATTATATTTGTAAATTAACAGTATCAAAAATAAGATATTTATTGAAACATGAAAAGCTAATAAGTATATTACATCCAACAATGAATATTTAAATATAAAATTATTTTTAATTCTCAGTCATCTCTTGTGCAAAATGAAAGTTCTCTCTCATTTTACACAAGAGATGACGTTGTCTCTCATCAATCAATCAATGTATGACGTGACGTAATGAGCTATTTATATATGGATGGAATGACAATAATGACTATAATTAATTTATCTCTAAAATGAAAAGGTATATTATAAAATAAATTCATTTCAGAGCTTATTTAGAAAAAATTTAATTGTAATTATTTCTCAAATAAATTTTATTCTATCATGAAAAAATTTGAATGATTTACTATTTATAAATATATATTTTAATTATAAAATTTCATTCTCAAATGCTATCTCAATGATATTTAGTGCTAATTATTACGCACCTTATTTAGGTGTGTTATACTTTTGAAATGCAAATGAAATAAATAATTCACTTTTATTTTAAGTTATAATTTTTTTTAATTTTATTTTGTAATTAAAAAATCTTACACTTTGTTTCTTATTACTGAAATATTTATGATATCATTATGAAAATATTTTATACTTTTTCATATTTTTCTATTAAATTTTATGTTTGCCTGCAAAAGCAATTCTGGTGATATTTTTTTTAAAATTTATAAATAAAGGCCGAATATGAAAATGACAGTAAAATTTGCATGAAAAATATTCTAGTATAGTTTATGCTACAAATTCCATGTATTAATCACTGAAAAATGAATGGGATTTTATATTCAAAGATCGGTTTTCAATTTCCAATTAAAAAATATTATACATATATATTACATTTACATTTATATGCCTTTCATTGAGATTACAGGCATTTACAGGAACAAATGTAGTACAGGTATGCTACAATAATACCTTCGAATATCCTGGCTTCTGAATGCATTTTATTTCATAAGGATGTCTGGAAACACCCAAACTATTGTAGAGGACACTCTTCTAAAGATTTTGATGTAACATAAACTAGGGTTGCATCATTTATGGAAGCATTATTTTTAAATAATAGTACAAAAAACGGCCAAAAATGCTGTTTTTCACTTCTGAGGAACATTAGAAAAATTTCAAAAAACGATATTTTTTACTTTATGCCCAAAATTTAAGTACTGGTGCACTAGTATGTTACAAATTCTTATAATGAATAAATGTTTAATATTTAAATTTAATTTAATTTTCAGAAGAAATTTAAGATTTTTTTTTATTATTATAGGTCTATAAGTTTTAAAATTTCAATTTAATGTATAATACAAAAGAAACATAAATCTTCCGTAATACTACATATACAATAATTAATATTTTTTAAAAAAAATAAAATCTTTATAGTAATAGCTTCTTAAAGTTGTTCAAAAGAACTCAAATATGGCGACCACGAGGTGTTGGATTTTCCATTTCCTTTCAAACCCCAAGTTTCAGTCCTAATACTGACAAAACGCTAGCACAAAGGAGAAGCAAAAAGTCCGTATCATACTACTTGCGATTACTTTTAAATCCAGCCGTCTGCAATCTTCTAAATGGAAAGTGTTGACTGATATATATATTTTCTTTTCTTTTCCGTAATTGTTCTAGCAGTCTCTGTTATTTTTTTTTTAGATTTTTATTACTTTTCGGTGTGTTGGCAACAGATTTTTTTCTCCTTCCTTCTACCTTAGACTTTGTGACTTCGATACTTTACCTCTCTTTCTTTGTTTCGCTTCTTTTTAATGAAAAAAAAGAACTGAATTTTTTTTCATTTTCTTTCTTGTATCCTACTAATACTGATGAATGGAAACGTGTTGTAAAATTCACCAAGGTGGGAGGCCTTTTCTTTGCACCAATCATCAATCAAACAGTTTTCAATCCCATAACTACGTCAACCCCCCATGCTTTTTTCTGTAGCACTAAGTACAAGGACAAATGTTAATTCTGTAAAGAGTGTCTCACCATAAGAAATGAATTTTTCTAAACTTTTATTGCAATGCAAGTAGCTAAAAACACACATGTTGTTTTCTGCATTTACTATCTACTAAGACTAGGCATTAGCTTCGTTAAAAAAATACTACTAATTTTTTATAAAATGCGGATCATTAATATCTGTCAGTTGCAAAATTGTTTAGTTAAATAAAAATATGTGTTCTTTAAAATCAACGCTCTAATCTATTGATCTCCCTTATATTTTCTGCAAACATTTATGAATGTTTGCATGTGTAATTTTTTATATATGCAAGCACTACATATTCTAGTATTTTTATAAAATATTTTTTCACATTTATTTCAGTTAGCTCAAGAAGAAATAATA
>JAPDSC010051034.1:0-12129 GCA_026290005.1 Latrodectus geometricus | reverse complement strand
AAACTATTCAAAAAAAATATTAATAAGCTCCTACCCTGAGATTGTTTTTGAAAAGCGTTCTTTTACTTTTCTGTATTTGCAATTTCCTCTAATTTAATTTACATAAATATATTTAGAATTCTTATTTTATTTAGTTAAAACCTTTTAACTTTTATCAGCAGATTGCATATCAAGTTTCATGACTAAAATATTCATAGCTTCTGAAATTTCATTAGAGATATTATAAAATTTGACATTTACTTGTTAATAAATAGTTCTTTGAATTCAATATTTGTTTGATAGCACCAAAAAAAAAAAAAAAAAAAAAAAATACAAAATACAAGTTTCTTACTTTTAAAATGAAATTAATGCCGTAATACATTCACAAACTTAAAAAAATTTTCAGTTTTAAAGCAACTTTCTGGTTGGCATTTTTGGTTCACTTCAAGTAATTCACAGACACCAAATTGCAGTAGTCTAAATATAATTGTAATGAAATAAATGCACACAGTTTTGAATTACAACAGAAGTAATTATGATTTTGAGTTTTTCTCAAATCTCAAGCAACAGGTTTGAAATGATAAAGACATTAAAAAATTCTTCTATAGATTTGAAATTAGGTAATAAATAAATGTTCAAACATTTTAAAAATTATTTTTTGCTTTATAAAAAAATATATTTGAGAGTTCATGTTATTACTGTTCAATATCGATGAAATTATTCATAACACATTCATAAAATTTGTATTTTTTGGAAATATATATTTAACATATAAAAATAAATATGAAAAGCAAATGAAATAAATTGGTATAAAAATATTCATATCAGGATGTGATATAAATTTGAGTGTTGAATGGTACACACAGAAATAGTTCTAACCAAATGTTTTCTCACTGAAAATTACATTTGCTATGAAAATATTTATTCTTATTTTGATAAAGGTTATTAAAATAAAGGTTAAAATAAACAATATTTTTGAGACTGAAATTAGTGAGGAAGAAATTAATAAGAGATTGATTGATAAATAATAAAAGAAAAAATGTTTTGCATATGATATTCTGTAACATCTTTTCATTAAAAGCTGAAAAATGGTCATTGTTTTTCCAATACAATTCATTAGTTGCTATAACTATAATTACTGAAATTAGTGTAATAAGTTGTGTTATTTTCTTAAAATATCAAGTTATAGTTTTGTAAAATTTTACTTGATAATAGGAAGTAAGGAATGTAGATGTCTTACGATATATATATATATTTTATCAAAAAGTGTATCTTCTTACTAAATTAACTCTCAATTTTTTTTAACAGTTTAACATTAAAAAATTTTTTAACTTGGAAATAAATTATGCATGTTAATTTTGCTTGTGGATTTCAATTCGCACTTTAAAGTCAGATTAATTCAAGCAAATTTCTCCTTAATCTGAATGCAAATATGGCGCATCTTGTAAAGTAATTATATTGATCTTTTTCTCAAAGAAATCACCCTGTTTTAAGAATGAAAATTTCTACAAACAAAAAAACTATTTTATAAAGTCTAGATTTTTGAAAATCCTTAATTGCATGATATAATTTTGTTAGCGTGTTGTAGTAATGCAAAAATCTCATTCGCTAATGAACTTTAAAACAGTTTCTATATTTTATGGCACGTTGACATATATTTAATGTTTGATTTCATTTATCAAACTTCCGTCTGTGTTTATTTCTGATATCTCATAATATGATTGAGATAATGCTAATTCATTTCGGATACGTCATTTAAATAAAGTTTGCGTTTTCAATAAAATGTCTTATCTTTAAAAGACCTATTAGAGTTTTTACAGAAATATAAGCCGCCCAACCTGTCTAGTAAACTGACTACGGATGGGGAGGACCTGGAATCGAATCCCGGCTCGGGCATGGATGTACTTTCTCTTTCTCTCTCTGTGCTTCTTGTCGTTTCCTTGTATGAATGGTTGCCTACCCTATAAACGGGTTCCTATGTCATGTGTGTACTGAGGAAGTCGGACGCCACACCAAACATGGTACAGTTGAAAAAGTGGAGCAGCGCACCCTTACTGCCAATCTGGCTGGCACTCGACAAAAAAAAAAAAAAAAAAAAAAAAAAAAACAGAGATATAAAAATTTTCTATTATAGTACTGCTGTGTTTTGCCGATTCTAAAATATCTTGAGTGAATTTTTTGCTAGAAAACTTATTTTTATTGAATACCTCTTCTTAACATACAATTTGTAATTAGTAATTATTCTTTTTCTGATTATATATCAACCTTCAGTGAGTAACTTTGATGTATTCTCTTTCCTTAAACAACTTCTGATAAATTAACAGTTAAGGATGCATAGTAAATACGGGCAAATCTTCCATTAAATATTTGATGTTAGATATCTCAAATTAGGAAAGTTTGTATTTTTAAATGTGATGTTGGATATAACTTGAAATCAAAGTAATATCCTCTGAAATTTTATAACATCATAGAAATTAATGCAATTAAAAAACTAGAATAATTTGAAGTTTAAAATAGTAAAAAGTGTATAATAATTACAGTTTTATTTAGAAAAAATTATGCGGTGGTTATTGTTGGTTATTGTGTTCGCTCTCGTTATCGAAAAGTAGTGAGTTCGAATCCCAGTCTGTCGTGTTCCTTAATGGCTCTTGCGGCATGAAAAATATCTCGTGAGCACAATATCTTCCATGTGAAATGATGTCTGGGGGTGACAGTCCAAATCTTTGGTCTTCTGCTTGGTTTTGCTTGTTGGGGGTTTTTTGGTTAATTTTACTGAATATATTTAGTTTATTATACAAGATAATCATATATAAACATTAGGTGCTCAAAACATTTAATGAGTAATACATTTGATGAAACAAAAAAAAAATTGTAAAATTAATTTTTTCTAAAAATCTTATTTCAAAATTATTACGCTAAAGAATACAAATCTAGTAGTCTGAATGATAATGCTAAATGAGATATCACACATTAAGTTGAAATATTAAATGCTATTTCCACAAATTTGTCACATTTTGAACTGTGCATTATCTATTAGAGAGATGTGAACAACTTGTGCAAACTTATTATCGCTCTATATGGTAAATCTAGATATTTATTGATATTAAATAAAAGATATAAATTGTCAGATCATTTTGGAAAAGGAAATGGTTGTGTGGCTTTGAAATCGATATTCCTAAAAATAGCTCTTAATCAAATAAACTAGTAAAACAATGTTAAAAAATCATTAATTTCGACGTAATCATAATAGGACGTTGAATTTTAGGGAAATATTGAGTAAAAAGATGAAAGTTTATAAAGTTTTAGATATCCTTATGGTGAGTGCTGTCACTTTTACAGCTCTTCTGAAATCCATATAAAAGTTTTTATCAATTATACATTGGTATGCATTTTTCTGAAAAATTGGACTACTCTTTCAAAAACAAGTTTTCCACTCTTGTATTAAGTATTTCGGTAACATTGAATTACAAAAGTTGGCGGTCCATTCAATCTTGGCGATAAATTTGCCAAAAATAGTAAACCCATTCACATTCTGACTCGTAGGGAGAGATCTTCTTTTCTCCGTTCATCCCTTCCTCCGCCCCCGCCCATGACACCTCGGATGCGGATTAGAGACAGTGAGCGCGCGCCCAGGGATGGAGGGAAGGTGAGAGAGAGCATCAAATATGGGCGTCGGCGGTCCACCCCACCCTCACCCACCACCCTCCTTTTGGTCGAGAAGAATGGCATCTCATTTCGAAGGAATTTTCAATTTTCGTCCTCCGTTTTGTGTGTGGGAAGGGGGCTAATCCCTGGGGAAGACCCCCTCGCCTGCCAGATTGACAGGACCCCGGTTTCCTTCCGATATCGTCTGCCGGAAATAGATCCCACCTATACAAGGCCCGAGTAGGGAAATGGGGGGTAGCTTGATTCTCTGAACTGTCTTTTCGTCTCCTCAATTCTTTTTCGGAAATTTCGATGTACATACCATATATATATCAAACATTGTAGGTGTTTTCTCCATTTTGCTAGAAAAATGGTATCTTTTGCTTGAGCGTAATTCATTACCCAGGAAAGATATTTTTCTGCGCGGGTAGCTTGGAATGAAAATAGTTTCGAACATACTTTGTTTATAAATTTTTTTATAAATAATTTAGCTATTCAACTATTAACAATGCAAGAAATAAGATTTTTCTTAGTAAATTTTAGAATAATTTCCTTATAATAGATTGATTGTTCAACAATTTCTTAAAATCAGTTAAGAAAGAAATTTAATGTCCACTAATTGTTTTATTAACAATTCATAATAGTTGAAATATCAATAAAATTTGAATGTAAAACGTACGTTTTGTTATTTTTCCTTGTTAAATTTCCAAGCAAAATACATAATATAAAATTTTTCGCTCTTAAGTTAATCAATGTTTCAATTCATGTTAGATTCCTTAAAACAATTTCCATGCAAGCCATTAGCTTCCCTTTGAGTAAATCAGAATAATAATTTTTATCACATTTCATAGTAAATTATAATATTTTTAAGAATGAGAAAATCTCATATGATTCTTTAGAATGTACATAAAATTTAAGAATTTAATTTCATAATATAAATAATTTGAATCATTACAATTGTCTTTTACTTTAGTACTACTAATTAGATCTTATCAGTACTTACTATCTGTTTTTGTACGATATATATATGTACTGGAAAAGTTTTAAAATAAATTAACTATGAATTTTTAATTTTGAAATAAATGTTTCATCTATCTAAAAATAAAGAAAATTTCTTTCGATTGATTTTTTAAACATGGATTTAATTTTTATGTGCATATTTATATTTGTATTAATTCTTGAGAGCTTTTTTTTATGATTTATTTTTACTATTTATGAGTGAAAATGAAGCTTCCATTTTATTGTTTTCTCAAAAAGTTGCTTATTTTCTATTGTTATATAAAATTTTTACTCTGTAACATAGACGTACATTATGTTAACTATTGTTAATTGCAATATTGTTGAACTTATCAATATATGATATTATTAAAAAAAAAATTGCATTACGTTTGCTTGTAATTGTAAACAGAGAAATGCTAATAAATGAATATTTTATCTCATTTTGAATCTATTATTTCATTTCACAATCTCATTATATGTGTTTATTTTTTTTCAAAGACGGACAAAAATGTTTTTTTTCTATGGAATTGAGTTTTTATTAGTATTATGTTTCGAAGTCAATAACGATATGAGTTTAAATAAGAAAACATTGATTGATTGAAAATAAACGACTGTAACCAGTAGTTGATAAAAACTTTTACAAGATTTTTAAACGATGATTAAGCATTTTATGATAATTAATTCTATAATATTGCTTCTATTTTTTCAGAAATTTAGTGGACTATATTTTGAATTAGGAAGAAATTTACATTAACATTATTTTTTTAAATAAAATTGAATATTTTACTTATTGATAGGATACTTAACTATTTGTAACTGTTTGAGGATTAATATAAATAGTCAATTATTGGAAGGCCCAAAAAATTAAAAAAAAGGTTTACTCAAGTTAAAAACGAATAAATTTTATCTTACCTTAATGAGGAAATCTTCATATTTACTTCGGAAAAAAATCCATAGGAAATGCATTAATTAAAATAAAAAAATTTTATTTAATTTTAATTTATGTATTTAATATAGTGGGGAGTTTTTGTGGTGAATCAGAAATTAAAAATAAATTAGAAGAATAACTAGGAAAATTTAGATAAAATTACTCAAACTCTAGGTATTTACTACCCACATACAACGGTGCACATAAAAGTTTCTGAAAATCATTTTTGTACAACACCAAAGATGTACAAATAATAAAATCACTAAATTCTTATCAAAGTTTAGTTATTGAAATTATATGCCTTTAAAATTAAAATAAAAACACTTTAAGAGACAATGAAATTGCAAGCATACGTCTGCAAAAAAACTAATTGCAAATGGAAAACTTTTTACATGAAATAATTTTTTTAAAAATTTAATGTATATTATGATGTATTTAAGTTGTAAATAAAATGAATAATTAAGAAATAATTATCCATTGAATCACTTGTAAAATCTGTATGAATTATTGCATATTTAAATATATATCAGCTATTATTAGACATGCAAAGTGAAATTGTGAAATTTTATTTATCCATTTAACTTAACTTGAAAAAACTTTGCTTGGAATTTTATATAAGAGAATTTTAAGAAATGAAAGTGACCAGAATTTGTCTAAATTTTGGTGATAGTTATTATTTTTTTATTTACTTAATACTTTATTTTTTTTATTTTAATTAATTTTATTCTGTTATTTTACCTCAAGATTTGAATTTGAAATTAGAAGAATGGATATTTTATGTTAAGCCTAACATGGCTGTCTTAATACTCTGTTACTGGTGCAATGAGCATTTTGGATAATAATGTATAAATCTTGTGATTGAGTTATCTATTATTTTTGATATTTATTTCTCATAACCTACAAAATAGCGCAATCTCAAATCGCAAATATATTATCTTAATTATGATATGAGAAAACTAGAGCAGAAAATACATATATTTGATTTGGAAAAGAATTAAATTTATAAGTTAACGTTAAAACAGAAACAGAAACAATGTATCGAAAACATACTTAGAATTGGGGAATATTCAAGGATCCTCTTTTCATATTTGATCTAAAGCATGTGTCATTCACAATGTTTATATTAAATAATTAGAATCCAAAATAAAGCTTAAATGAATAAAGTAGAGCTTTCTCGGCCATAGCAGCTAATTTTATTCTATTCAGAAACTTTTCCATTTAATAAACACGATTAAAAAATTTTTCCTTGTTTGTTTTGTCTATAACTACATATCCTCGAGCAAGGGTGTTCTAATTTCATACCCCGAAGATAACCCTTCTTTCCCAATTACCCCCATCTTCTGTTACCACGCTTTTTAAAAAAGCTGAACATACCATCCATTCACGTACGCCTTGCTCTTTCTAGGGTATAACATACCTTGAAGAAGGCTCCTATAGCTTTGGCTTTAATTCATCGCCAGTTAAATTATCTCTCTTTTCCCTCCAGCATCAACCTTTCCCCACGTCCTCCACCCCCATCCGAGAGAGTCTTCTTCGTCTTCACTATGCGAATTGTGGTACTTCTTCTTTTATGCTCACCCCACCCCCGCATCCTTTCAGCCTCCTCCCCCGATTTGAAATGCGCTGTATACGAGAATATGTATGTATGGAAGTACGTCAATATGCTTTTATCGCACAGAAGAGAGAGATGCTTTTCCCATTGAAAAGAAGACCGGGATTTTGCTTTCCCAGCAACTCTTTAGTAGGATGTAAAAGTAACAACGTGAGGGGCCGTATGCATATCTGTATTCTGTTTCAGAGGGCACGTCTCCAGAGTGCGAAATGAATTTAGTTAGATTTTGAAAATGAATATTATTTTTCAAGAAAATTTAAGATGAAGAAATATTAGAAGAAAAGCAAATATTTTATAATTATAAAAACTTTCTAATTACTATAAAATCCTTTTACAGAGGGTATTTACACATTTTAGAGCGAATTCGGGGCCGTTTAATTAATGTTTAAAATGTAAAGACTATTTTTTTTAAATGTTCGACCTGATAGTTATTTTTCTAGACTATAAATCTGGATCGTGATTTTCATGATAGAAGAGCTTTTCGTAAAATTTTCAAGGGTATTGCTTTCCATTCCTCTTCCACTACTTTGCAGAGTCCATCTATCATGGTGGGTTTGCGTTTAGAAACAGCTCTTAACAGATCAATGGCACTACAGTCCATAGGTGAAAAGTCAGGAGATTTCGCAGAAATATGTTGACAATGTATATATGCAATACCTGTATTCGTCTTAATTTTTTCAAGGAATGCAGTGGTAGTTTTTGAAGTATGACTTGCAGATTTGTCTTGAAGTTTCACTCTTTGAAAGTCATTGGGATAAAGAAGGGGAATTTCTTCTGTAAATGTTGGACGTAAAACCTTCTCCTGATAGTATGATAAGTTTATTTTAACATTTTTTTTTCATTACTCTTATTTTTAATTTCCCATTGAAATTACAGAGAAATTCCATTGAGAAACCTGCAATCATAAATCCCTTACTAAAACTTTCTATATATTGACGGAACCAGGTTTTTATATTTTTTTCTCCTTGTTTTCTATAAAAAATAGACCTTTTTTGTTGTAGTCATTTAGGTAAACCTTTACTTCGTCAAGGGCCACAATATATTTCCATTTTTCTCCTGCTAAATGGTTTTCATACAGTATTCTACAAAATATTTTGCGTTGAGCCACATGTCTCAGCAAAAGCTGGTGAACATTATGCTTTTTAGCTTTTTTAAATTGTAAGCGATTTCACTGAAACATTTGAAACGTACCTTTATCAGATATTCGTTTAGAGTCTTCTTTCCATGCATAATTAATGATTGATGATTTTTACCTGTCCGATTAATGTTGCTTATTTTGCACTTATAAATTTTAATACCATGCATTCACAACGTTTTTGAATTCTGGAATAAGAATATTTCTCTTCGGAAAGCGCAAAAACATATCCTTCAATCCACAGCTTGTTTACATGCGACAGTTTGAAAGGAAAATAAATTTAAAAGTAGCAGACGATATTTCTCATTTCGAATAATTAGCTGTTGCCAAAAATTTTTATTCGAAAGAATTTACTTTTTTTTTTTTTTTAATTCTTTAACGAAATCATTCTAAAAATGCATTAATACCCTCTGTTTACAGTTAAGTCAATAAAAGTTATTGTAATACTCTGTTTTAATCAAAATTATTAAAGAAGTACCAATTTTCAGTATATAAATAATTCACTTAGAATTTATATAAATAAAAATGATTTTTAAGAGAATTATTTATTTACACTATACAGTTTACATTTTACAAACTGAAATCTATTTCTGTATGTGTGATCCAGATTTAGAATCTAATTCAATAATTACGTGACTCAATATATATTAATTATTAAGCAAATAGTTTATAGTAAAGAATTTAGACAATATATTTTACAGTTTTCATAAACTAACTTTTTGAAAAAGGGTTAATAACACTTCACAAAATAGTCATTTGTTTGATAACTTGATTTCTACACATAAAACGGGAAAGAACAGTTGAGCTGATAAGTTTTTAAAATCTTGCTATTTATTAGAATACATGATTCACATATAAATGGTAAAACTACTCTATCTATGGTTAGCGTTCTGACTGCGGATAGGGAGGTCTGGTTTCGAATCCCGTTTCGAGCAGGGGGGATGTACTCTCTCTCCCTCTCTATTCTGTCTTTTTCTTTCTTTGTGTAAATGGAATATGCATGGTTGCCTACCCTATAAACGGGTACTTATGGCTTGTGTGTTCAGAAGTCAAGTCAGTCTACTGCCCTTGTGGTTCCTCTCCAAAAAAGAAGTTGCATACTACCCTATGCCAGATCTTCTGTGGACCTGGTGTTGGCTTTCCTGCACCAGGGGGATAAGCAACAACAACAAAACTACTGAATAATGTAAGATTTAATTTCGCAAAAGTTACACCATTATTTGTGTTAAGTAATTAAACAAAATCATTTTGTGGGTGAAAATGCGCTTTAGGTCCCCTACTCTGCCAACTTGGCGAAAGTGTGCTGTGTGTCCCGTACTTGGCGGGTTTTCAAAAACGCTGTTGCCATGGTGATAATGGAATACGATTTTTAACTAATCAGCAACCAATGAAAATGACCGATTTTTCAAACTGAAACTAATTAACGACCAATAAAAATGCTAAAAGAAAAAAACCAGTTAATGAGCATGCGCGAAAAAACGTAAATTATTTCCTACGGAGGTTGCCATAAAGACCTTATTGGGTATAAAAACGCCCGGTTTACCACGCTTGGTGCATTTATCGCCAAGTTGGCAGAGTAGGGGACCTAAAGCGCAGATTAACGCATTTTGTGAACTTATAAAGGTAAATTTAATCATTCTGATTAAGTTTACCATTTGCTGATATTGGTCTTCGAAGAATTTTGATGATATCAGTGTCATCCATATCATATTGATCCATTTTTGATAAGTTTTGCTGACGACAATACATTTACTGATATTGATCCTTAACAACGAATTAATGGTGGAATTAATCTTCCTGATAAATTTAAAGTTTTCTGACATTAGTCCTCAATGATACTCAAAGACAAACTTTTAGATAATTTTTTCCAAAAGCGCCACTTCATCTTTATTCTACAAGAGCAATTCAGTGAAGGCTTTGAAATATATTATAAATCTTTATGAACTGATTTCAAAGATATTTTACTGGACCTCATATCTGATCTAAACCATGAATTCGTTTAGTTAAGTGTACTAAAAAGGATATTTGTTAATGGATAAATTACCAAAAGATAAGAAAAAAAAGAAAATTTAAGTATTAGTTAAATAATGTAAAACTCTCTTCATTATCAATGGCATTGTTGACGTCAGTATATAAGAGTTCATAGCATCTGGCATGAAAAATTACTAATTTAATCCTAAATACTACTAAGTCACTAAAACGTACTAAGTTAAATACAGTCCTAGAAAATAAGGTACATTGAAGTTTTTTCCGTATTTTTACACTTGTCCATTAAAATTCTATAATTTAAACAGCCATTCTTTAGTTTCTCTTATGCTTTTCAATTACTTTGAAATTTTCATTTAAGATATTTTTATGATTTAATTTTTATTGTTGTGTTTCATTGTTAAGTTATTCATTGCACGAATTTTCATTGTTGAGTTTCATTGTTAAGCTCTTCATTGCATGAATTTTCATTGTTGAGAACAATTACATTTCTATGCCACTATGAGACCCAAACAGAGATGATATTCAATGAAGATTGGAAAATTTTTTTTTTAGAGAATTTGTGTGATTAAAACTTTATAAATAAACTCTTGGGTTACACTTTCTAATGAAAAAAGCTAATGATGCATTTAAAGTATTGCGTTACTTTTATGCATTGTGCAATGATGTATTGGGCTTAAACTTATGTTTTACGTACTTTGATCAGCTTTGATTAAGTTTTTCTTTAAAAGTAATTATTCGATTATTACATTTTTTTCAGTTACATACATAACTCATCAATAGTGTCAGAGATTTTTATTTATTAATTTCACGGCCATTCTCTTATAATATGCATTTGGTAATTTTTTCCCTTAATTTTTATTTAGTTCTTATTGTGCATTAATTTAAAGAGTACTAGTTTTCATACATTATGCTCTTATTTTATCTTTCATTAAGTTATCTAATAGAAGCACATTTACAATTGATAATTATATGCTTTATTGAAATTTTTTATTAGAAACTTTTACTCGAGATTATAAAAAGTACAATAAACATTAACTGATCAGCTGAAACACTAATCAAATAATTTTCAAACATATATCAAAGTATTAATGTTTCGTTTCTAATTTTATCAAGTATTTAAAAAGGGATACAATAAAAATGTCAATTTATTATAAAAATTCCGGTTGCTATTACAATGTATATAAAAATTTCATGCAAAATTTTTTCATAAATCTGATGAAAAAGTTTTAAAATTGATTGAATATTGTTTGTTAGTAATGCCCACCAGTTCCCTATTTAATTTACTTTAATTTAGATTATTTTAATACTTGTATATTATAAATAAAAGTGCTACAAAAATCATTATACTGCTACTTTTCCTACATTTTTACAAGACAATTAATCTTTCTCTCAAAAATGTTGTATAATAAAAATCACTATTATGTTCTTATTATTGGATATTATAAGCATCTCAGTTTAATTGTTGCATATTTTTTTAAAAAAAATATGTTATTAATTATTGGAAAATACCGTAAAATTGTAAACAATTATAATCTTATTTAGATGATGATATATAAGCCGAATACTTTATTTTACTGCTTGGTGTTGCCATACAACAAAATGAAATACATATGTAAATACCCTCTATAAAAAATGTTTATGTCATTTAATGGGGCAAGTTTAATATCTAAATAATTTTTATAATAATATATCGGCTTTATTTAAAAAATAATTATTATTTAATGATATTTTAAAGTTTAAAGAGTAATTATATAAATACATAGGATTGTAAAACATTTCATATTGAAAATTATTGAAATTATATAATGTCAAAATCTTTTCAATTTATTTTCATATTGTTTT
>JAPDSC010051026.1:0-15231 GCA_026290005.1 Latrodectus geometricus | reverse complement strand
TTTTTAAAATTATAATATTATATTTAAATGTGCCATAAATTATACTCATCATTGTTTCAACAATGAAAAATATAATGAATCAAATTATGTTGTGTAGAAACTCATTTATAAGAATTGAGCATGATAATTAAGCTTATGGATCTTCAAACAACCTACACATACTCAGGTAAAAAGCGATGTTTTTTCTTCACCAAAATTGAATCATTCTGAAATCGTTTGAGACACATGAATTCAAAAATGAGAACAGTATTTACCACTTAAACCACATGACTAGGTCCTGTTTATTATTTAGTAATAGAGCAAAAATGAATGCAATGCATGAACTTAGAAATCAAAATAAAGAAGCTTATATTGAATTCGTAGTATCGTTAAGAATAATTTCTCAAGAGGAAGAACAATAAGCAGATGTTTCTTAAAACGTATATTCTCTTTTACTGAAATAGTTGTTTTTCGCCGTCTCTCTATGCTCAGGATCAGAATGTCCAACAGTTCTTGAGGTTACCATACCTCAACCAGCATCTGATTCAATTGTTGGGTGTTAAACAAAGAATGTAATTATATTCCAAAATGTCTGTCTGAAGAATCCTACACTCGTTTATGAAATTTAAATCAAGTGAGTACTCTGTCACTTCCTTGTCTCAAGGGAGTACGCAATGATACCTTTCCTTTAAAGTAGTTTATCAGGTGTTGCTACGTATTATCATTCATAAAAATGAAGGCTGTTTCAATGGCAACATGAAACAGACACACAAATGAAGAGATAGCTTTCTCACAATAACGATCTATGGTTACAAACGATGTGTAGATGACGTAGAGTTTGGTCCATCCTTTAAGGAACTAATATTCCGACAACTCAAAGATATAAAGGTTTCTTTCCGTGGTGTTACTGGAATGAAACCTCGTGCCTTTTGTAATCAACTTTAAACCTCTCTGTAAAACAACTAGCGTCAAAAATTATTTGTGGTACTGGAATTACTCTCAAACGTAAAGAGGACATGTCCAGTTTATGCCCTCCTCTAAATTAGATTGTCGAAAGTCTTCTTTCAAAGAAAGGCATGGTTTAAGGAGGTAGTGAATAGGGTATTTTTGTGAAAGCATTTGGGCACTGTAAACAGCAATGCTTGTTAACTTGTCTTTGCCATCAGTTGTTAAGTAATAGTTCTTTGGTTCTTTTTTGTTTGGAAGACAATATATCGGTTATTTTTTATCTTTGCTTTGCTTTCCTTGAAAATCCATCATCAACCTTTCTAACAGTAATACCTATGGTTTGGAAGCTTCCCAAGCGCACGAAATGACATTTATATTTATATCGAACTCTTTAGCTACACTGATCACACTACGTTCTTACTCAAAGTTTTTCGATTATTCTTTCACGTGTGAATTCATCCAGATAACTTCTTCTAGTCAGACTTCGTGAAAAATCTCATTTGCGCTTACGAGGCAAATGACCTTTGTTATATTTCCGTCTATTCTTTATTGTAGTCTTCATGGTCCGATCATAAGTGTTGAGCGTATTCTAAAGTCGACTGTTTTGTTCATTGACAGGATTTTTCTACTGCATTGCGTGTTATATTAATAACAATAAACGCTTTTCTACAATTTCATTGCCAAATATATAAAATTTACAGTAGTCCTTAAATTTTATGGCAATGTATATAAAACTGCAAATTCTATTTTCTAAATATAAAATTTAATGTACAAATCTTAAAGTTTTGTTCTTGTTTTAGTTGAGCTTCACGATCTTTGACAATTTAATTAAAATTAATAATTCTTTCATATTTAAAATTAACCTTTAATTATAGTACAACACACACACACATCATAATAAGTTTTTAAATTACCAAAGTATTTTCACTTTTCGTTGGAAATCGTTTTTCTAAGTACACCTGTGTACAAAGTGGGAATGTTTCTAACTTCTAAATTAATTATTTGTGATACCAAAATGCATTGTTAATCAACTTGCAAAATTCTAATATCTTTGATAACTGAAAATTTCTTTCTTATAATATTTATAATTTTTATTTGCTTTTGCAGAATTTTTATTCTAAAGTTAAACATTAAACTACAATATTTGAATTCCTTTTTAAAACTATGTGAGACATTATAGCATAAAATACTAAATCTGAACATTTTAAATAGCATGAAATTATTATGCAGCATGAAATATACAACCATAAATTCAGAAATCATGATTATAATATTAACTTAAAACATATTTTATATCACCTCTTGTTGCATGAAACGTGTTTTCAAATAAATAAATAAATAAGTAAAAATAATTCATTATGCAATAATACAAATGTATTATTGCCATTACCATTATTGCCCTTACAAATGTAAATTATTGCCCTTACACATTACCATTATTGCCATTACAAATGTATTATTGCCCTTACCATTTTCCATTTTGGAGCTTCGTTTGTAAAGGCTCAAGCAGGGATAATAAAATGCAATCATTTGCATTTTTTCTCAGTGAATAAATACAATTCATTTTGGAAGTAATCATGCAAAAGTGATTAGTGCTTCTGAAAGCATATATTTCTTGTGTTCTGCATTGGTTCCGATACTACAGATGTCTACTTTTCCTGTATCTCATATTGACATAAAATTTAAATGACAAAATATTCAAACCAAAGTTTCTACATATTTAATCTACAACTACCAAGAAATTCAATGTGGTATAGAACGAATACACATTTCCGGCAATTGTTTCCACATATATAAGAATATGGGTAGAAAATCCTTACAAGTGATAGTTTCCAAAAGTGGTAGTAAATTATCTTAAAAACACTCTCGTAATTCTCTTTGATTTGTTTTAAAAAACTACTGTCTGAACTTTGCGTAAAACTATTTACTGTTCAATTGAACCATTTGAAAACATTCAATAGAAAAAAATATATTACTTGGTCTTTTCAAGCTACTTACATTTATTGAATAAGACAGTACGAAACGAAGCAAAAATCACTTTGAATTAAATTAAAACCTAGAATTTTTAAAATAATTACTCCATCAGTTTTTCTAATTGAAGTTGAAAAGAAATGAAATTAATTTAAGTTTCGTAAAATTCTACTTTTTATATTTTTTCAGCAGACGGGAATAAAGAAAACGTCACGTGTAAAAAATTTATTCCCTAATCCGTTCCTGTGTCCCTACTGCATTAATCCCTGACTTCTGCTGATAAATGCACCTTTGTTTCTATGTTATCGAGTGTCACGGGAATCTAATCCTGACGTTCTTTTGGTGTCAGGATTTTGTTGTTGACGTCTTATTCTTTTCCTTTTAACCCCATTTTATTTCTTTTCAGATGTTTTTGCTTTTAATTTCTTATTTTTTTCTCCTAGGAGGAAGAATAAAAATATGGAAGTAATGTCTTTGACAAGTGAAGAGTGTTTTCTTTTTTTTTATTTTATGGTTGGTAAGCATTATTGTTGCTTAATGAGATGAGAATTTGGTTTTTAAAGTATCCCACACGTTGTGTAGGAATGTTGAACACTATATCTAAAAGAAATCGATTTAATTTCTTTTGTGGTTTGAAATATAGGAGAAAATAAAAATTGAATTGTATAATTTAATTATACCTAAATTATTCAATTAATTAAAAATGTTTGTTTTTATACCAATCAATAATTAATTATTATATTTAATAAATATTTACCACATAAGAAAATTAAAAATTAATTTCTTTTCTCATGATATTAATAATCCTATTTTTAAGATGTTCTCGAATTCACTTTTAATTTCTGATTGATATTCCACTATTTACTACTCAAACTAAATTGATGGCATTTGCCTAATTCCACTAACATATACAAACATTTATATAAGCATATATACACTAATATTCTTAAATGAATAAAAAAGTTACAAAAATGACAATAACGTAAACAGTTATGCATGGAATTCAATGAAACTTATACAAATTATACACATAGGAAGGTACAAAATTGCATAAAAAGAAATCACCAGATTATTATAGTGTTGTAAAAATTGGCATCTGTATACAGTGACCAAATAGGAGGTGTAAGTTTAGTACAGGAAAAGTACCTTTAATATAGGTTATGATGCCCCGAGTAGCAAAGCATCACATGCAGTGATGTCAAATGTTCTCATTTATGTGGTCTATTAAATGTACAGGAAGTGTAAGCCCTTGCTCTTTTAAAGCAGTTGAAACGTGGCTAGGGTCCTATGAAAGGGATTGAGAGCAGCTATACGTCGTCCTGGAGCATCCCAAACATGCTCGATTAGTTTAAAGTCCGGTGATCAAACTGGCTACAGCATGGGCTTAATTTTTTCTCTTCAAAGTTAGCATCCATGATGCTCTATGTGTGGTCACGCATTATCATATTGTAACTTATTGCTCTGGATGAAAATTTAACCTATTGTATCACCCTGTACGAAAGCCTCCCCTGTTGCCCTTGCATAAGGGTGCAAATAAGCACCCAGGATGTCATCTTTACAGTTGTGAGAATCAACATTTCAGCAGGAAAACACATGGAGGTATGTGCATCCACTAAAGAGATACCTCCTCAAACATAGACTCTGCCTCATTCGTATTTATCACTTTCATGCATGTTTGGTGGATGAAAACGAGTTAAAATACGTTTACTGTCGCTTTCGCGGGTAAACCTGTATTCATTCCTATAGAGTACAGCTTTCAATTAATCTCGCATCCAGTAATTATAGTAATTATGTTTATGTGTCCACTGTAAACATTCCCATCTTTAACTTGACGTGCGTGGGATGCAAATTTCTAATCTTTTGGCATAAAGACTACATTCGCAAAGCCTTCATTACATGGTTGATATGGATACTACCTTAAATATTTAATCTGGATACTTTCTGGAGCTTACAGCGTGGGAGTATCTGAGTTAAGATGAAGTGGTGATTCTATTATTTCGTGCGCATAATGGTAAATTTCGTCCATCGGCATTCGTGGTAGGGTTTAACAGTCCTTAGCTAAACATTCTGAATGCCGAATCGGTGGTTAAAAATTGTTGCCAAAATCTATGAATCGCAGACGGACTCACTTTCAGTCACTTCTATCTGAGTTTGTTCCAATTAGCCTCCCATTATCTAGCATCCTTATCCCCAGTTATTGAAATTTTTCGGGCAAATAATGCCTGCAGACCATTGTTACAATTTCACTACACCAGATTTCTAATCTGAGACCTTTGTCACCTTGCTGTGAGACATCAATTTTTAAGCTTCTCGGAATTTCGTATCCGACATAAGCACCGTTATTTTGCATAATGTTATATTCTTCAGCTCCATTTACTTACCAACATATTCGATTGGTTTATTTTGGTGACAGTTACCGCTATTTTTGTAATTTTTCCTTAATTATTGGTAACCGCTATATATTTTTGTGACTTTCATTTTCCTTGCACTACAATATTTATGTATATTGCAACAAAAGTTAATATACAGAATTTCATCAAGTTTGTAATTCTTTGTATGCTACACTGCTATATTTTTCAAATTGCTAAATTGTAAGGACTTCTGATGATTTTAATATCGATGTATAGGATAAAGTTATTTCGCGTTTTTAGATGAAGCAATAAATATAATTGGCTATTATAAAGTTAAGTTTTATAGCAGATTATATTAAAATAATATTTATGAGTATTTAAGAATATAGTGAAATATATCTAAATATCTAAACCATAAACACATCAAAACTATTTCTGAAATGAAAATTAGGATTTTATTATTTGTTTGTATTAAATAGAAAACCGTTAATTAAAGTTTAAGTTTATTCTATTACATATATAAGTTTAAGTATTATTATAATTTAAGTAAAAATTATGTATATAAGTATAAATAATTTTAATAAGATATCAATTTTCTAGCAATTAATAAAAAACTTACAAATATATTTTTTTTATCGAAGAACACACACACATTTAGAATATTCTTTCACTTTGCAGAAATTAAACTAAATAAATTCTATTATAAGTATATATGCCTGTTCTTAGTATATTGACGATTTTTAAAATATTTAAATTCTTTTTGCGTTATTTACTAAATAGTTTTTACTTTTTTTATGTTTCAAACAAATTTTGCAACCATTTAAAGATGCTGCATAAATATTGTCTTCAGAATGTTATTAAATTCTTTGAAATACATTTTTAAATCTATTTATATGATTAATTCTTTTGTTGGAAGAGATTGAAACGAACACTTATTTTTATTGCATAAAATACTAAAACAATTTCATCATCCTAAAACTTTATTGAAGGTTTTGGAAAAAATTAATATTTCTTACAGTCTGTAACCATACCAACATAATTTCAGGATAGAGAGTTAAAATACTGGTAAAAACAACTCTAAAATAGAAATGTTACTTAAATGTATAATTTATGTTTAAATGAGTGTGATATTTATATTACTTTTGTTTAATAGAGTTGCTTTTTTCTGTTATTAAGTGCAAAGCATATAACATGAAAATTGTATGAATGATACCTTTAAAAATTTAGATATTGGTAAATGTAAAATTATTTTCGTTGTTACAATAAGTTAGGAGCAATTTAATTCAGAATACTTTTTTCTATGACGACATTTTAATTTTATTAACTGAAATACAAAATTTGTAGTGGCAAATATATAATATTACAGTATATGCAAGTACTTTCTCAACTGTATAGGAATTTAAACACTAGTAGTTAACTGTACATCAAATTCGTACAGCTTGAAAGAAAACATTTTTATGACTGTTTTCTTTGTTTCTACACAATTGCCATTGCTTATTGGCTAAAATTAACAAAAATCTTAAAACAAACATTTCATCTAAAATATAAAAAGGACATCTAAAATATAAAAACTGCAATTCTTTTTAAGAAAATTTCTCTGTAAGATAAACCAAATATATTAATTTTTCTATTTATTGCAATCTTCAAGAGGATTATTTCTATTGTTTAATAATATTGATTTACAAATTATAAATGTCTAAATCTTTTTAAATGTTAATTATATTAATTTTTTTATTTCGACATTACTCTAAAAATAATATTTAGTTTTGTTCTTAAGATAAAATATTTGTGAAATAAATATGAGAAAATTGAATCATTTATTATGCTATTGTATTTTAAATTTTACATTTAAAATATGAAAAATGTGTAAAATATTTAATATAAATATAACTCTTCGTAAATCTAATCCCTTCCACCACTTTGCTCTTCTTCGACCAATGCGCAAAGGGAAATTCTAGAATCTAGAAGAATTCTAAGGAGCTCAGCAACCACCTGATATCTGCAATCATATTGATTTCCTATTTGCGTATCTAGAATCCATTTGTGCAATGTCTTCATAAAATCTTATGCTGTAAATCTAATGAACTTGATTAAGGCTTTTATAGAAATAGCCTAAAGACAAACTGCTAAAATAGGAATTCCCAATTGGTTTGAATTTTTCAAACTCGATTTTAATAAGTTATTTGAAGCTCCTACGCTTATAGAACATAGAAATATATTTTTGTTATTTGTTATATATTTATTTGTGGTATTTCATTTTAATATTTGTTCTCTTTATTTTATTTGTGTTTTATAAGCTTGCCAATGATTAAAAATTTTCACTGGCAAAATAAATGATTAAAAATCATCATTGGCAAAATAAATGATTAAATAGCTATTTTTTTCTTTAAAAAAATTAGATAAATTTTTTTCCTTCAGCAAATTATTCAAAATTTAATCTTTGGATATTTGGTCCGAAGACGAAAAATACCATCATCATCATTAAACAAGGACTAATTTATTTTTCATGAATGCCAGATGAAAAATCACATAAACCAGAAACTTACGTTTTGGAAAAGCTTTAGTTTATGTAAAAATTCAACGTGGAAGGGATCAAGAAGATTTTCAACAATCATATTACAAAAAATAATTTTATATGCCTTTTTTATGTTTTTCTAAATAAATACTCTATCTTGTGACAATATTAATTGGTAAACCAGTTAATCTTTTTACTTAACAAATATGAATGTTTGAGGAAATTTCAGCAATTAATTTATGTTTTATTTTACTTCATAGAAACGATTTCATTAAACAATATGCCTTTTTAATGTTGATTACATAAATGCATTAGTTTTGATTATATGTTTCCGTAATCAGTGTCTGAAAAGTAAATATGTAAAATCACATTTTTCCAATTTCAGTAGAAAATCCCATAAATTTTCAAAAATTTATATGGTTGAACTTTTTACAAATATCAAGAAAAGATTGCAATCATAGTAAATTATAGATATGATTTAAATACCTATAATTATTGTCACATCATGTTTTATATTTTTAACATAAAATGTTTCTGAAAATTGACAAGTAGTGAACTTGGGAAACTCGGTGAATTCTTTCCAATGTATTCAGTACTAAATCTATATAATATAAAAAATAATAAGTAGCATTTATGAGTATTATGTACTAGTATTATAAATACTACGTACCACTGAGTATAAGCATTCTACATAACACTGATTACGAATATTTATGTGTATGTAATTGATACGTAAGTAACACTTTGTACAATGGAAGAGATAGTGAACCATTTTCAATAATATATAAGGCAAATGTTGCTTTTGATGGATAGAAGGATTTATTAACATCTAATGGTTCCCTAATCATTTTCCACCTAAACAAAGGAATATTTATACTTCTATATTTCTCTGTCAACCTGTAATCATAGTACTCTGAGTAAGATGTGTATTTTTAAATTTACCGTGGATGTTTAAACTTTTCTGATTTTGCCATTAATATTGCTGCGTAACTGCAGAAACATTTTACTTTTACTAACTGAGATTTACTGTACGGTCATTCTTGCGACTTTTTTAAAAAGTCGCCAAAAATCTCTCCATTTTGCACAAGCGAGGTTGTAATTGGCCAGAAACCTATATCTGCGATTGGTCGGAATACGTTACCAGAAAATGTTATTTATCGACAAATATGGAAAAATCACGCCAATAGTGACCGTACAGTAAATCTTAGCTCTTTTATTAAATATCAATACCAAACATGTAGCCTTAGAATGATTGACTATTTCCCTACAAAAGCTTTTTATGATCCAAGACTAATTACTTTTATTAGACCAACTTAAGCATCCTGTACAAATGTGTTATAATTTTTAAAAACAAATATAAGATATTTTTAAATAAAATAAATTGATATTTGGACTTTTTTAATTAGCTTCGTTAAAATAGATTCAACTATATGAATTATTATTATTTTATTATGAAATCAAATATATTGTCCTGCATTTTATTTCTAAATAAACGGGGAAGTTAAGAATAGTTCGTATGTACTTTTAAGCAGACCATTAATATTGAAAAAAGTTAAACTTCAAAAAAGAGAAATAATAAATAATTTGTGTTTATTATAAAGAATGTTTATTTATGATGAAATAACATATAATGTAAAAATTGTTTCTTTTGCCACGAGAGTACTTAATTTCATAAGATCCACTTAACTAAGTAAAAATGTGGTATAATGTATAAAAAATAAGTGTAAGATATTTTTGATTAAAATAACTATTAATCTTTGGAAATGAATTTTATCAATTAGCTTCTTTAAAATAAATTTAATTATTTGAGTTATTACTGCAATATATTAAATGTTATAATATATTGTTCTCAACTTTATTTCTAAATAAACATGAAAATTAAGCATATAAATCGTCTATACTTAAACAGACAAATTATACTGAAAACAGTTAAAACTGATTTTCTAAAAAAATGAAATGTAATATAAATTACTCTTAATTTTATATTGAATGTTAATGATGAGATATAATATAATTTTAAAATTGCTATTATTTTCTTCAGTAAATTTGGCCGTTATAGAAAATTGTGAAGTACATTAAATTTGAAAGTGAATCACCACACTTTACAAAAAAATGCTTAAATAATTAAAATATTTTAATCAATTTTAAGAAAAAAGTATCTGTTGTTGCAAATTTAAACAACACACAATTTATGCATTGTTGTAAAAAATTTCATTATTGGCTCATCATTGTTAAAATAATATTTACACAACTTTCTATATTTTATCTGTGCAATAATGTATTAAACCATTGTTAGGATAAATTATGGTCAGTCTAAGTTAAAACTTGGAGTAATTAGCTGCTTTCTAGTGAAGTCTTTAAAAGAAAGTATCTTTTAGTTTGTATGATGTGGTTTAAAAAAGTTATATTGTTTTTTGTTGGATGTTTATCTGGCAGCGGGGAAGAGCGAGATGTCGGCGAACACTCGCGGTTGGATTTTAAGGACGCATTCGTCCAAACTGATTTAACATCAGGAAAAAAAGGCACTAAAAGAAAGAGGTGCCCTGATAAACCCCCAAGACCATCGGTGGGGAAGGAGGCTGAGGTAGAAATGCCTCCAAAAAAGATCAGAAAATTGTAGATTTTTTAACATCAAATCACCAAAAGAACTAAGAAACAAGAAGTTGATATTGCCAAAGCATCTCAAAAAAAAAAAAAGCACACAGAAGAATAAGAACTAAGGAATTACCTACAACTTGCAAAAGACTGAAGTTATCAGTGGAAATCAGACGCTTACGCAATAGCATCAAAGAAGCTTAAAGAATCCGAAGAGCAGAAAAAAGTTAAACAACAAAAACTATTGAACAAAAGTGACATTGAAGATTTCAAAATTGTTACCAGTTTAATGTAATTTTAAAAATCTAGAACATCCATGTACATTTAATAATTCAAAAATAAAAAATAATAAATAAAAAAAATTATTTCTCATTATTGTGTCCAGGCACAAACACATTCATATTTTGAACATAGTTTCATACACATTATTCAAATTAATCAAATCTTCTATTACAGGATAAAACTTTGATAAAAGTTTTAATTTTAGTTTTCAACCAACATGATTGTTATTTAAAATAAAGCTGTAAACAACCGCATTCTATTTAAAAGATCATCATAAATGAATTTGCTGTTGCTGAAAATGTGCATTTATTTTCTAAATAATAGATTATAAAAAATTGCTTTAGAATTGCAAATACATTAAAGGAAAATTTTAAACACTAAATAGATATTTATGTATAAATATTTAACAAATTCATTTATTATTGAGAACTTTTGAGGCAAAAATTTTGAATGTCGGTTTTAATACTCTTCTTTAAAAATATGTTTTTGGATGGATCCTAGCAGAGTCGTCTCCCTTGAAGCAAATAATTTTAGTTACTAACAAATTTCAATCTATTTTTGATAATCTTACTTTGATACACTAACTATGATAAATATAACAATTATTATAATTCTTATTTAGCCATTTTATTCTGCCTTATCTTTTTTTTCAGTTTATCACCAAGGGTGTGGCCATTCCTATGATTTTACCATGTTTTTCAAAGAATAGATTAAAGTTTTTTCTATAACATTAGAAGTTTAAATTCGCAAATTAAGAATTTGAAAATAAAGATAATTCTAAATGTAAATACCATTAGGGAATATAGCCACTGGAGAATATTTAAACTCATGTTTAGTTCGTTGAAATTGTGGTTTGGCTACCCTACCTGGCGCGTTTTCAAAAAACCCATTGCGATGGCGACAAAATTAAAATACGTGTTTTTAATGATTTTCACTTATTCTATGGCAATGAAACAAAAAATTTGTTTTTTTTTACGAGTTGTATAACGAAAAATACTATGAAATATTAATAGAAATTATGATATTCTATAAAATGAATCAATAAAAATACACTTAAACAAATAAATTTCCACAAATCTGAGAATCATAAAAATAATATATGAGGGATTCTTTAAGTATTATATTTTTACAATAAGGATGAAAAACCTCCGGGTTATCACGCTTGGAGCGTTTACCGCCAAGTTGGCAAGGAAGGGACCTTAAATAGCAATTCAACCATTAATTCTCTATAGAGGAAATTTTTTTTTTTGTAATTTCATGAGCATAAGTGAATGATATCACCTCTTTTATGTTTCTCAATGTCACTGGAAATTAATGCGCAACTAATATGTATTTAACAAGTACAATACTTTTTATATAGTATATAATCCCCAGTTAGAACGATATTTCACTTTTTCAGCACAACAATGGGGTGGAAGTGATGGTATATTATAAGTGGAACACAAGGTTGACCTGATATCGCGGCACCGATTGTGAGTGGGTATTTGTAATTTAGACGAAATAGAAGTTCCCCAGATGTGACCTTCAACCCGTGGAAGTCATCGTGACCCTGACATAGTTGACGTGTCTTGGTTACCATAAACAAATAAGATGGGTCTTCGATTGAATCGGGATTTTAAACCAGTCCCCTCTGAAACGGAGTACGAACACCCCTACCAATCAGGTCATCACGACAACACAAAAATACTATATTATATTTATTTTAAAATCTAATTATTCACCCTACATTATAATTCGTTTAACAAATAATTTTCATTTAACGCTAACTTTTATTACAGAAATACAGAAACAGCTAATAATTTATAGGCTGAACCAAAAATTATTAAATTAATTGAAATTAGTAAATTAAGAAGATTTGGACACAGGTGAAAAATGCATTAATATGCAATTTAAAGCTTTACCCATAGATAAATTTTATTACATGTGATTTATATAATCTGAAATAAACATAATTATTTGTATTTGATTTTATTTTACATATAACTGCTATTTAAATACTATAAAAATATTTTCCTGAAGTCGCATTCATATTTGTAAAATATGACAAGCAAAACTATGCAATTTTAACACATATTTTTCAAAAATTTTACAGAGATTAATCATATCTTATTTTATAAACTTTATATTTATAATAGTGGAAATGGTAAAATTATTCTTCTTTGATAATATACAATTTTAAAAGTAAAATTTTTATGTTGTCAATTTTAAATTTAAGTTAAATTAAAAAATTAATACTGCGAATTTTATTGTTTAATGCTAACCTAAAATTGCTTTGTATATTTAGTGTAAATAAATCAATGATATTACCATTGTAGACTACCGCATATATCAAATGAATACTGTACATAAATTCCATGAAATAAAAGAAATTAATAATTTTATTTATATATGCACTCTATTTAAAATTTATGTACCATTAACATATACTAAAATTCTATTTCTCATCATTACAGACTGATAAAGTATATTAGAAAATATTATTCATGATCCTTTAAAAAATATATACATTATAAACAAATGATGTTGAAAGTTTTAAAATATATATTTTATTCAAGCATTCTAAGGGAATGTTTTATACTTAATTCATTGCTTATTTTTTATTGTAAGAAAATATAAAATTTAATTTTCAATGAATTTATTTTTAAATTTTTTAAAGACAGTTTTTCATTAATTTGCTTTAAATGATTAAAAATGAGTAAGTCTTTGAAAAAAATTAAAATCTGTCATAGTAAAGTGATGTACAATATTTTCATAAAAGCAAAAATTAATAATTAGATTAAGATTTATTTCTTATTAAACTTACATATTATTTTAAAATTTATGAAAATAAAATAATGATAATTCACCAAAATATCATTATTTTTGCCTTCTTGCTCTTATAAAACTCTAAGCTACATAAAACTTTAAGAAATGCTTTATTGCATTTTATTCGCCTTTGATATATTCAAAGGTTTTCTTGAATAAATGTAGGAATTTGTATAAAATTAAAAAAAGATAAAAAAATAATTTTTCAATATATATAATGTAACAAGCATATTTTAGTGTTATAAAATGTCCATACAGTCTTTCCATCTCTTTTTGAGGCTTCTTCTTTGTCTTTTATTAGAGGGGGTTACATTAAAATCTTTTAATGCTGTTCGTTCTGGGATCATTCTTACTACATGCCCTGCCCATCTCATTCTGCTTAGTTTTATAGAAATGCGTTTCTTACATTGTTAAAATCTCAAGCTTATTAATTTCAATTAATTTAATAAATTTGTGTTCAAATTTTTAAACAAGTGTTTTTGTGTTGCCGTGGTGGCCTGGTTAATTAAGGAATTTGTTCTGTTTATTGGAAGGTATTGGTTTCGAAGTCCGATCTAATTGAAAAACCGTCATGTTCGTTTATTGCAACGGGGACATGTTAATTATATCAGGGTGGCAAAGAGGATGGAAAACCATGTCTGAGAAATTTCTACTTGGTATCTGCTTCTAAATTACGAAGACCTACTCAATCTTTGAACCACAATGGTACGCCCACTTAGTTCTCTACCGATAAGGTATCATCAGCTCAACCTATTGTTGTGCTGAAAAGATGAAATATCATACTAGCCGGGGATTATACTAATATAAAAATTATTATACTTGTGAAGTACATATTAGTTGTGCATTAATTTCCAGTACCATGCATCAACATAAGAGATGTGATATCATTAGCTTATGCTTATGAAATTACGAAAGCGAAATTCTTTCTTCTTTAGACAATTAAACATGAGTTTCAATATTCTTTAATGGGTATATTGTCTAATGATATTTACATTTACATTAACATTGTTTTAAAATTCCAAATTTTTGGAAGTTATATTTCAGTATTGCAGATAATGTTTTAAGCTATTAATTCAAAAACATATTTCTAAATGATAGTTTTCTAAACGATTTTTCAAAATTTTTATTTAAAAAGATCGACACAATTTGTATGATATTTTTAAGTATTAATTCATAAATTTCAAAGTTAGTGCTTAAAATTATCCTTCAATGTATTTACACCTGTATCTCAAATCTCTATAATCTATCATTTAGCTTATATTATATTAGAGGTTGTCAGCTATTTTATCATGAAGTCATATATTTCAATGTTAACTAGCGAAAACATACGTCGCGAGTAAAAAATTTCATAAATTTTCAAAAACTTTTATGATTGAGCTTTTGTACAAATATCAAGAAAATGTTGCTCTCACAGTAAATTATAGCCATGATGATTTAAATATGTATAGCTACTGCACATCATGTTTTATATGTTTAACATAAAATGTTTCTGAAAATTGGTAACGAATAATAAGCTTGGAAGACTCGATGAATTTCTCTTCCAAGGTATACACTACTAAATCTATATAATATAAAAAATAATAAGTACGTAAATAACATTTATGAATATTACGTGCCGCTGAGTATAAACATACAACATAACACTGATTACGAATATTTATGTGTTGTAAATGATGCGTAAGTATGCCTCCTACTATGTTACTTAAGAAGAAACTTTTAAAGAATTGTTAATTAAGAGCCTCTAAAAACTGCATAGTATAAATAATGGAACTAAAGTGATATTTC
>JAPDSC010051014.1:322488-336283 GCA_026290005.1 Latrodectus geometricus | reverse complement strand
AAAATAATAAAAATCCTTTAATAATCAGAAATCAGAAAAAAAGTTTATTAACATATAAAAAATTAAATTAAAATTATGCTAGAATTCAAGGAAAAAGAATATATATTTTTATGTTATTTTTTAATTTTAATTTTTATTTTTTATTTTATTTCTGTTATTTTTTATATTATTTGATTATATAGCCGCCCAATCTGTCTAATCGTTAGCGTAACTGCCTACGGATGGGGAGGACATGGGTTCGAATCCCGTATCCGGCATGGATGTACTTTCTCTTCCTATGTGTCTCTCGTCCTTTCCTCAGATGATGGATGAATGTGACCCGCCTTATAAACGGTTTTGTGGTGGTGTGGCATGGGTAGTATTACTCGCCTCCGTGACTTGGTTCACAGGTGCCCACCGGGTAACGATAAATGTGTAGCAACTGTAGTGGAGCGGAAGGGTTAATCACCCAAGTGTCCACCATTGGAAAAAAAATGATATTTTATTATATAAAAATATGAATATTTTATATTTATATTTTTTACGCTACTTATCTCCGTAGTAGTATATCATTTTCTTTCTAATTTCGCCCACCTGTAACATCTAAACAGTGCGAGTCATTTCGTACTTTTGACTGGTTTGCTTGTCACTCAATGCCCCAGGAGAGTTAATTAGACCGGGACATTTAGTTTAAAGTGGATTCTAAACCACTACAAGCATTCGTGCCCAATGTATGATTTGAAAATACGAACTATTGTAGGCCAGAGTTTTAACTATATGACTGTAATCTCAGTCTCCTTCATTTTGACCACGATCAAGTGACGAATTCATAGACTTTATAAAATGAATTTTAGCGAAATGTGAATTTGTCACTTTGAGCCTTACCGATTAAAATGTTGTTGGACCAGCATGCTTCCCTGTACATAGCCCTGATTTGGGCTCTACCAGTTAGATAGAAGCAGCCGGATGGGAGTCTCGTAATTTAGAAGCCTGAATAAAGTAGAAGAATCCCCAGTACTTTACTGTCAACCTCAGAGATATCATTTCACACGGAGGACATTGCGATCACAACCTATTTAATGTGTCCCAGCTGCCTTTAGTGAACACGACGGATCTTCGGTTAAGCTGAGATTCGAATTCACTACCTTACGATAATGAGAACGACGCGCTAACCAACCAGGCCACGGCGGCCTCAGTGATTAAAATATTGTGTCCGAAACAATTTGGACATAGTTTATTTATTTATTTACTTATTTGTATTTAAAATGAAGTTCAAAAAATGTGCGCAATGATTAATATATAGGTTGAAAAATAAAAAAATAAATAAGTTTAATCAACAACACTGAGAAAAATTTTTTTTTTTTTTTTTTTTTTTTTTTTTTTTTTTTTTTTTTTTTTAAATGACAGAGTGGAAACAGTCCGCAAAATCTTTCTTGATCTTTAAATTTCTGAATATGTCGTTTCTATTAATTCTATTCTCCAAACCACATTTCAAGTGTCTTTACTATATTTTGGGGGTGTATTTGCCCGCGACCTGAAATGCACATTTCTTCTATCCAGATGGTAACTAATTTGATGTTTAATTGCACCAAAAGCAATCGGGCTGAGAAGACCTATGTACGTTAAAATATTTTATATGTTCTAATGCTCTTCCACTGTTAGACTGTAATGAACAAAGTGACAACTTAGATGTTGATTTCGTCTTTTAATCACTATTTAAAATTGTACGTTGGCAGTGCTAAATAGATTCGGTCGGCAGAAATATGTTGACAGAAATGTATCAGAATAATTTAATTCTCCTCCTTGAATTTGCTGCATCAATGTTTGTCGAAATGTATGTGTTAAATATGAAATTTTTTGTTTTAGAATTTTAACTCTAAAACAAAAAATTTCACATTAAACACCATGATTATTAAAAACCATGTTTATCAATTTTATTTCTCTTTTTAACTAAGCGAACAAAAATCATACTGAAATGAACAAACATTTAAAGGATAATATCCTTTTTAAATTTTTCATGCATTTTAGAAAAAAAAAGATGAAAAAATAGGCGGACCTTCCTATTAAAAAGAAATAAACTAAAATAAAAATTTAAAAAACGTAATTACACAGTGACTCAAATCCCCGTGACCAAATCTCTGAGCCTCTCTCAGTACAAATTAACCCCTTTTTTTCTAAAAGCTTCCCACCCCTTATTTCTTTGTTATGGAGAGGACATCATAATCTATCCTCATTTCAGTGAGTCCGAGCGTGCGAAGAAGCAACCAGGTTGTACAACCCCCCAGAATCCAGTTATCCATCAGGGGGTGGATTAATCCTCCTCTACCATCCTCTAAACAGAATATTCCTCTCAGAGCAAGGCAATAGATAATTACCATTTTAATGGAAAGAATCTGTCTTAATCAACTGGTAATCAGGGCGTCTTGTAAATGAGGAGTAATGCGGTCCTCTCTTTTCACTTGTATTACTCCGCCGCCTTTGCAGAATCAGCGGAGCATGGATAGACGCGGACTCTTTGTCTCCGCCAGATAATTAAAGGGGTGTAAATCCAACCGTCAAATGCAAGAAGGGGGGTTTGTTCGTGTGTTCAGTGGGGATCATCGTTTGGAAAACAATTAGAAAATCCTTTTGGAACAGGTAGTGCCCGATTGTTTCCGGGCCGATGTGGGTGGGGTGGTCGGTAATTTCAACGGAAATCGAGGTCATTTGCTTGATGTAAATGTTTGGATATCTCATAATGCGCCTAACCCTATTTATTAGGTATCATCGAAACGAGAAAGAGTAATTAGAGATGCATGTGGGATTGTAGATTGATGCTTAGTTACTATCCGAAAGTAATTTTTCGCTTTCAGAAATTTCTCGTGTCATAAATTTTTAATTATCGAAGAGGGAAAATTATTTTCTGAATTTCTGGAACCAAAGAAATGAGATACGTGAGAGTCACTAAAAATGAAAGGAAAGTTTAGCTATAAGAAATGTTAAACATAATAATTTAGAAAAAAAAGCCGCCCACCCTGTCTGGTGGTTAGAGTACCTGACTACGGATGGGGAGGATCTGGGTTCGAATCCCGGCTCGGGCATGGATGCACTTTCTCTTTCTCTCTCTGTGTTTCTTGTCCTTTCCTCAGATGATGGATGAATGTGGCCCGCCCTATAAACGGGTTTGTGGTGGTATGGCGTGGGCGATGCTACTCCGTAACTTGGTTCACAGGTGCCCACCGGGTAACGATAAAATGAGTAGCAGATTCCGGCCTTGTTGAGACAAATGGGTTATTTACTCAAGGGTGCCCGCCATTAGATACAAAAAAAAAATTATTAAAAAAAATCACTAATCATACATAAAGAGCTTTCTTCGCTTTTCTGTATAATCACCGCCTTCCTTTTAACATATATTGCATATAGTTACGAGCTATAGAATTTTATATTTCTTTGCCTCCCCAGTTTATTACTTATTAGGTGATCACTGCATTTTATGCCAAAGAAAACCGGCTATTCAAACAAGTCTTTTGAGAAATTCTGAAAGATAGTCTCTTGAAAAGTTTAAGAAAATGAAAGTGACTTGTTGAATGTAGGTGGCAAGGAATACTTAGAGAAAATTAGGCACCAACATAGCTTTTGCCCACCATCAAATTGTTGCCACAACTCAAGAATTTCTGCGACAATTTAAAAAGGGATGTATGATTGTCCGGTACTGGTTCCCAGCAATTTCCGCCTTTTACTTTGTCTGAACGAGACTATAATTTTAAAAGTGTTAGAGAATTAGAGAATTGCTTGTTCTTTTTTTCTTAATAAGACTGATAGAAGAAGAAATTATAATGAGAACTCTAATGTGTGTGTGTTCTTGAGTTCTATAAGTGTTTGAATTTAAGAAGGAGATGATTTTGGAAATAAATAAAAGATGCTTTCGGTATGCAACATGGCTTATTTGTTTCAATAAGTATTTCCTTTTTCATAGCAAAACAGTATTTTTTTTTATTTCCTTGAATGACCATCCTAACTTTAACTCAGAATTTAAAAGCATTCGACATTACAAAAAGATGAAGTAAAATTGTAAAAGAAAAAAAAAGTAATTTTTGTAAATTTCGTTCTTGTAAATTATTATGTTTGCAAATTATGTTTACAATTATATATTACATTGTATAAACTATTGGCCAGTTAATTTTTAAAAGTAAAATTCCTTAAAAGATTTCTACTACCTAAATCATCGTGGTAAAATTTCAAAAAAATCCCTAAAAATAAATTAAAAATTGTTATCTAAATTATTTACTTAACAGATATTCCACATCAACATAATATATAAATCATTGATTAAATACAAATCTATTATTATCTGCTTTACACTGTTATTTTTTGTAAAAAAAAAAATAATTAAAAGAGTTTTCTAAATTTATTTATTGAATTAGTTCTATAAATACAACTGTATTTGTATATCTTTACGAATATATACATCTCTCTGAAAAGACTTTGTAAAATTTGACAAATTCACATACGAACTGGTAACTAAATGATCACTGCTCTAATCTTCAATTAAACTGCTAACAAATTCGATTTCTGCTTCAGAGGTGGATATTTGTAGTAAGTCAGAATCAACCTTGAAAATCATGAATCTTTCTCTAATAAATGCACGTCCAAAAGAAATCATAGAGTACGAATGTTAACAATTTCTCAAAATTCTTGAACTTTTGAATTTCAGTTCAATATAAGAATTATCTTGTTTCTAGCACACTATTTTTTTAATATTCATAGTACTTTGAAATTTCAAAATAAATTTTTATAGATTGAGAGTCCCATTAATGTTCTAAAAAGAAAGAATAGTGGAATTTTCTTGAGCACCATCTTGATAAAGCCTTACAAAAAGCAATTGATCAATTATGTCTGGAATCAAACCTGTGACATATCATTCCAAAGGCTCATCTTAGAGTTAACGTGAAGCTAACCAGAAACTTGATTTCTAAGTTTATTTTCCGCTGCTTAAATTTTTAATATTGTATCTGTGTCTTAAATTGCCATAATTGCGCAAATAGGATATTTCAATTCACTTCACTTCAGGAAAATTTTAAAAAATATATAATTCAAAATAAGTATATAACTCCGTGTTTATAATAGTTTAATAATTGGCTTTATAACTATGTGTTTCAGTGAAGGAAAATCTTCAGATAATAAAAGTAAATTTAAACTTATTTTGCAGGAAATGATTTTGTCTCAGAAAGTTTCAACGAGGAAAAATTTTGTAATTCCTTTTTTTATCAAGAAATATAAATGCAATAGTTTAAAAATGTAATCTAATAGATATTTTACTTTTGTGTATGATACACACTTTATGAAGACATCAATAGATCATTAAGGATGATGGTTATTAGTTTGAAAAAATAATAACTGTAATGAAAGACTCAAAATGATTCTTTTTAAATTAAACTCCTGGTATACGAGAAAATAACATGATTGTTTTCATTTTTTATATCATTACTTATCTAAGTAGGTGATATAGATATATATGTTATCCGTATTCATTTAAAGTATCATCAAAAATATATTTATTCTCAATCAATTATATTAAGAACAAGATAAAAAATCTTTTCTGGGAATTATTAAATTCTAAATAACATTAAATGTTGCTAAAGAGGATATTATTAATGGACAATAAATTTAGTTAAAGGCCAAATTTGTTATTTAAACATTAAAGGAAAAAAACGTGTGTATAATAAGTTAAACATCGTTTTTTTTTAACCTTAAGATAATTTTTTATTTAAATACAAGCATATACCGCATTCATACATAATAAATATAATAATTTTAATAATCTCATGAAGTAAAAAACTATGGAAATGAATTCAAAAATATATTTGATAAATCAATAGCTTATGTATCAATTGCTTGAATTAATTATTTACTGATGGCGTTACTCTTAAATATATATTGGTTTACTGGCATACACTAATAGATAGTAAATTTCATAAAATATAAGTGAAGAGTTATAAAACTAAAATAAGTTATTTTGACCACATTATTGAGAAATGTTCAAAATAGCCTTTCAGTAAGGTTTGCATTCATGGAAGATTCGACAAAATAGGAAAAATTACAACTCACGACATTTAGTTCACTGGGAAAACTTAGAAGTTGATGAAAATTACAAATCTACCAAATTTGGTATGAAATAATTTAGTTGCTGATATTTGGTGTCACAATTGGTTACGCAATATTGACATTTCGAGAAATATTTCTTTGCATATTCATGCTCATCTTTTTCTGTTACTTTTCCTTGCTTCACCATTTTTATAATATCATTGGCAGTTATTTCATGAATTTCATCTTTTGTTCTCTATTCTGTAATCCTCTGCATATCCTCTACAGTGATCTCCTCACAGATCGACACTTTTTCCAGGAGTGCAACAAATTTCGAATTTTCATCTTCCAATTTTTTTCCGCGCATTCTTTCAAGGTTGGAATATCACTCTCCGTAGCCGAAAAGAACTTTTCAAAACCTAGCAAGTGATATATTTGAAATATTTGATGCTTCCGAAGACCATTTTTAACACCATGTAAGGGGCAACCTAATGACCGAAGGCCATCATAAGGCATTTTAATATTCATTGCTTAAATTATCTTTAAGGTATACTTGTTACTTATGACACATGGCGAAGCCAAGCCCGCCCGTCAGGTACTGGGCGAATAAACTCAGAAAGAGCGTCGGAAGAAAAAAGAGTGTGTTTTAAAGACAGAGCTCCCCCCTACTAGGGTGGAAATATGACTTTGGCTCATAGATATAAGTACCATCTGGGTCTTCCAGTTTAGAGTTAGAAGCCAGAAAAGAGCCAAGGTCTGGTTCCAACCACTCCTATAGGTATTAATTTGGAATGGAAACATGGGGGGCATTGTGCGACCACGACATTATTTTACGTGTTCCAATCACCATTAGTGAACACAACAAATCTTCTGATAATCCGGGATTCGAACTCATTACCTTCGGTAAAGAGAAGGACGCTCTAGCTAACCAGGCCACCACGGCCGATAGGGAATACTTTCTTATATAGTGGGTTCCATTCACGTGTTGCAAGGGAAGAAACCCCGAAAACTCCTGTGCATCCTCTACAACAAAACTGCATGTAGACAATAGAAGCAACTTCCATTTCCGGTTAATCAACAGTTTCTGTGATCAAACCTGGGACTTGTTGATGGAATAGTACCTACCTCTTGGCCACAGTGAGTCCTCCGACGGCCATTATGTATCTGTCATCTAGCGTGTAAATCTTTTCAGAATGGTTTAAGTAATTCCCACTATAATTATCAGTCGCTAATATCAATGAACTGAGAAGATTCCAACTATATTTTCTCTTCATCTGTTCAAGGACTCTCTGGTCCATTATCCGACTAATAGCTATTTCATTATGTAGTAAAATTAAAACTTTCAAGTCCCCGTTGCAAGTTAATCAGTGGCAGAATGCAAAGATGCGTCATCAAGAACTGATAGAGCTTTTCTTGCTGTCAAGAAAAGCTCTGTCAGTTCTTGATGACGCAGATGTTTTTATACACACAATTGGTACGAATTCAGTTTAGAACAAGGTTTTAATCTTTTCATAAATTCTCCATGTTTTTTTATGTCTGTATTACACGAATAATAATGGCCGTTTTCGGTTATTTAACATCTTAATGTAATGTAGACAGATGTAAAGTTTTATTTGGGATATGATAAAAAGTAATTTAACATTAGTTCGTTGATATTAATGAAAAAATTCTGTTGGATTTTATAAAAAAAAGACTTTGATTCTTCTTTGAAAACTATTGAGAAATTCGATCAAGAACAAAAATTCAAAGAGTGTTAACGATATTTTTATAACATGAGGAAGAAATATTTTTAAATTGCTCATATTTTCTTTCCGTGAAATCCTTCATAAACATTGCAGAAACAAGAACTTAAATACCTTTTTTGTTATTGTGTTTATAAGTTGTTATATATTTTATTTGTCTAATATTATACAGTAATGTGAAAAACAAACAAATCCATATACACGACCGAGTTTTAAAAATTACAAAATATTACTGGTTCAATAAAAGACCATCATACAGATTAGTACATCTACATTAATTTTTCATAGAATCTGGTATTTATTCATTCTTGTAGCTTACCATTCTGATAAGTCCACCAACTTAGATGATGACCTCGTCATTTGATTGTGTTCAATATAATTAGACTTAATCATGCGCAGCAAATTTAGTTCCTTACAAATAAGAGATGTAAAAATAAAACTATTTCTAATTAAAATATCTTGAGTTTCGTTGCAAATATTACACAATACAATATTCGTAATGAAACTCAAAATAATTTAATTAGAAAATGCTTTTCTTAGGGCTAAGTTCTGAAATCTTTCCAGATAGCGAAGCTTTTTCAATATCTGTCACCACGTGAATACCACAAAATTCATATTTCTACACTTAACTGTTCCTTCCAGAGTTCCTAGCCAATCCATATCCTCCAGAAGAACTTGACGCATGATGATTGGGGGAGAACCAGGACGACCCCTCAACAATTTCAAGACATTGCAGAAGGTAAAGTGCAATCCAGCCCCCCCCCCCTCCTTCCACAAGTTCTCCACACGTCACGTGACGCGGGGGCAGAAATCAGTCCCGCGAGTCGTTTAAAGTCTAATGAACTTGCATGATGAATGGAGCCGTCGGAGGCTCGAATTAACATGCAAATTAACAACCGTAATTATTCCCCGAATTAGGTTGGGCGACAGGATCGCCGGCGGACCTGTAATTTAAGTTTAAATGTGTATATTCCATTTTCCTCTGTCCCCCCCTAAAACACATGCGTGTATACGCTCCAGTGTAATAAAAGCGGGAAATATATATACGAGTGCCACTCCATCTTGAGGTCTTCCTTGTTTATCTTCGCGATTGTTGAAGCATTTATTAAAAGTTTCCTCCTTCTTTCCGGGCCATTTCCGGAAAATGAGTTCCGGAATTTATTGACAACAATAATACCCAGTTGAACTGAAGAGAAATGAAGGAAGATTATAAGTAAATTGAAATTTTCTATTCTTTGAAATCACCGTATCCAAATGGTAGAGCAGATTTCTTTAGAGTGGTGGTTCCCATCTTCAACAGCGTCTTTGTTAAACAATGATAGATGGTGTGTATTCTGATTTTAACTTTTTTAGTAGTTGCATGGGAATTTCCTGTGGTTCTACCCTTGCAATTGGAACATGTTAAGTAAGTCGTGATTGCAATGTCTTCCTAGTGAAATGATATCTCTAGGGTTAGCGAATCAAGCATTTGAGGGCCTTTTTGTTCATTGCTTTTAAACTATGAAGACTGCAATCAGGCTGCTTCAAACTGGTAGAGCCCAACTTAACTATATTTAGGGAAGCATGATGGTACAAAAACATTGAATTGCATGTCTCAGATGAATTTTTGTTACCACTGTTCGGTTTTGGAATAAAGTTCTAAAGTTTTCCTTTTAAGGGATGATAATCCTTTCCTCCATAGAACTATCATCGTCTGTAACTAGCTGGAAAATGAAAGCACAGTACATATAGAGTGGTTGACATATTCACCCAACCTTAATCCCATTGGAAATTTTTGGGATGTGCTTTACAGTGGGGAATATATGTTGCCAACACTCTTTCATTTTCAAAGATTTGAAAACTTTTTTAATGGAAAAAGGGGGATTACTTGGTTCTCTGAGTATATATCATCTCGTAGAAAGCCCTTTTAAAATGCTGTAAACTTTTTATGCAAATAAAAGTGATTACATATCTTAATGAAATCATATTTTTGGTTTGCTTTGACTTTAAACTTCTTTTTGTTAATGACTCCAGTATAATGCTACCTTACAACTAATGGAAATGGTACATTGTTTTCCTTATTGTAATTCTTTATTTCATTTCATTAATAAACACATTTGCCACTTTGACTTCATAACAAAAAGCAATATTTTTTTATTTTGCTTTTTTATTGCTCCATTCTTATTTTTGGAATTAAATGTTGATGAGATTGATTTAATCTTCTAAAGAAATATTACTTAAACGAAATGTGAGTTTATCTAAGTAATGAGAATCATTTGTAATAGCTTAAGGAAATTATATTGGTGACCAATAATTTAAGTACAGCTGAAACATTTCTGTAAATATTTTTATTCTGTAATATTTATGTGAATAATAATCCTTGATCACTGAAATTATTGTACCAACGAGTATGTTAAACATACAAAAAAGAATCTGAATGATGGTTTGTCAAACAATAAGCATTCAACTGTATATCCACAAAGTTCATAAAGTCATTTACATTATGTTTAATAAAAATTCCACAATGGTCTTCTCATTCTAAACCTGTATTTGAATGCTGATTGTTTGTAAAGTAAATAAATACATTTATTTTTACTTAATGATTAATTATTTTTAATAGCGGTATCGAGACTAATTTCCAAAACATTTTCATTCCAATTGCTTACTGAAGAGCTAATCCCACTGACAAATTTATTTGCTTTTGATTGGAGGACAAAACTGTATATTCAGCATTATTGGTGAAAACAATTATTTCTTTAATTCATAGACCAATTATAAGTAAAAAAAAAGTGACGAACTTATGATCTCAAATGTAGCAAAAGAAACAACCACTTTATGGTTAAATAATAATAATAAAGCTAGGTTACACCCCTAATTCTTAAGTAGATCTAGAAATGCTTGTTAGAGTTTTTTTTGCAATGGAATCGCTGTCTTTCAAAGCTACAAATTTTTGTTCTGTGTCAATGCTGCTTGTATTGTTCAAGTGATTAGAATATTGAAGGGCTTGTAAAAGCTAGTTTGATAATCCTTCCTGAACATTCCCAAATTTGTACTGTGTTGGATAACTTTTCATTGGTAAATGCTTATGGCGACTTCAAGATAAATTATTTGAACCAAATAAATAGGACAGTTTATTTTCTCGGCCCTGAAAAGTTATATAGTCTCGTCACACCGACGTAGCTTTAGTCAAGACATAGGAGCTACGTGCGAATAGGACATCAGGAGACACTTGTATTCATCACCATGCACAGTTTCTACTGTTACAAATTCCTTTGATATTGCAACAGAGTCAAATGGAGTAAACAACAAGGTGTAATGAATGCTGGCGTAGGTCATGAAGTTTATATTCCTTACAGTAAGGACATTTGCAACATCATGATCCATATCAGGTGAATTCCAAGTTTGTGTTTCGAAGTACCGTGTCTTAATTGTATCATGAATGATAGATGTATCCGCATCTGAAGGAAATGAATAGTACATTTAGAAGAAGTATCATTCTCATTATAACAATGTAATGGTTCAGGGTGCCACTAGTCACCCACACTTTTTTATTAGCAGTATTGTGATTAGACACTGTGGCATTTATGAGTCTTCCTCGCTAATCGTGTTCGACTGTTGTTCTTGCTCTCAACTTTTGTTAATTTTTTCCGATTACTACTACAATCACACTGCATTCTCGTTCTACAACCATTGATTATGAGGCTTCAACCTTACCAGAATGAATCAACTACTAATATTTATTTGACCACTCTAGGGTAATTATTAAATAACTTTAATTGTTTTCTTCTGAAGCATGGTAAATCATGGGAGAAAGAAGCTTTATCTGCCTGCCCTCGATGCTAATTTGATTCAACGATTATTGTAGCTGTTACTTCTATTTGAACTTTCTGTAAGTGAATTTGGCACTTTTACATAATGTTCAAGCAGAAATGACAGTTGTAATAATAATCGTGAAACTCAAATCATCTGCAAATTGAATCTCATTGAACAAATTGTTCATGTATCATATGCAAAATTATTATGTATTCACTTTCTCTCCTGGTTTAGCAGTTTCAAACTTATTTCAAAACTTACTCTTGTTCCTTGAAATTTAGTATGTGCACAACTTTATAGCATTTATTTAACTTCATGCAATAGAATTGAATAATAGTTAGACCCATCCCTATTAGGCATTATTAGCCGCGTATTCTGAATTTTTTTTTAAACTAAGTAGTAAGAAAATTGAAACAAACTAAAAGAATATATATTTCTGCCCATATAGAAGTTTATTTAATCATTGTTATTATTTGAATTCAATGAATTTTTATATAATCAATAATAAATTTGCTCAAAATAATTCAAAATACTTGAGTTAATTCTCTTATATAGACATACAAGTAAACATAAAAATATCTTTTAGTAGATACAGTTTTATTAAGGTCTTGAACTATCAGTACGATAGCTCTTTTCTGTATTTTAAAAGGTTTTAGAAACTTAATTGGTATTTTTTTGTTTTTTCAGTAATTATGACTTTATGTTCCTTCAAAATATCCTGAAAGCTCTGCAGTTATCGTGTTTCCAAAGAAAATATAAATGCATGTTTATTAATCATAATTATTTACAGTTGAAAGTATTTTGCTTCATTAATTATGATATGTCATTTTCAGGAAACACAAAATTTAATATCTGCGTTTTATTAGATAGAGTAATTACTGTCTAAGGAGGCTTGGATTTAGAAATATTCTTTTAGTTTGAAGGACCTTCACTGCTTATTTTATTTTGAATCATTATATAAGATACACTTGATATGCGGTAAGAAAATGCAGCAATTTAGTTTTTTGATTCTTTCCTAATGTTGGATTGACATCCCTATTATACAATTTAATAGCCAAAAAACTCTTTTTTTCACTGGCAAAATAAAAGTAGGAAATAACTCTGAAAACTGTATTTCATGCATTATCACTTAGAACATTGCTTTACTACATATTTTCGGTATTTATAGCACTTTGGTTTTTCCCCGCACTTGCCCTAAGAAATGTCTAACAAAAGAAAATATCTATAAACGAAACACTAAAGTAAACATTCCAGTAAATTTCAAGCCATTTGGTCTTTTGCTTGAGAAATTACTTGATTGTAAGAAATCTTCTTAAATAGTATGCCTCGATATTTAAATATAAAAATTTTTCCTCCTAATTTATATTTGATTCATACAAATTAGGAGGATGTAAATAATACACATCCATCCATTAAAAGCTACTGTCGAAAGTGAGTCCCATGAAGCATGAATAATATTTTGGCATTTTATGGGGCTATAGGTTTAAAACAAATGTTTGTGCGCAGGCAAACGTTTATAATTCACCAATAAGAAGTTCGTGAAGAAACTCCAAAACACATTTATACATGTACTGTAATAATAATCACTCAAACGAACACCAATTACCAGCCCAATTACAACAGCAAATACAGTTTTATTAAAAAAAAATATTGCATTCTTGTGGCCCTTTAATTCAGTCTGTCTCTCGGCAAAATAGGAGTACAGTGTACTCCAGAATATCTGGTTCACGATTATCCCACTAAATTATCCCAACTAAATTTTTTACATCGTAATTAAATGAAAAGGGCAAGGTCTTGCTCTGGCAACATTGCCAAGACAGACAATGTTGCCAGACTAGTAGATTATGACACGTAAGAGAATGACTTGGCATCATTCCAAATCATGCTCCCATGTGTCGTATTCAAAAATATAAACTATAATAGCAAAATTATAATGATGTTCTGCTTTTTGTTCTTTGTTTTATCAAAGAGTAACGGATTTCATCTGTGATCGCTTATCCAGATTATAACTGTACAGTATGCTGTTCTGTAAGCATATTGTTCTTAGAGTATGCTTAACCTTTTAACAAGTACACTACAGTGAAAATTTTCATACTGAGTGCTAAAAGCAAAAAAATGTTTGAGGACAATGATGAAAAATTACGATGTGTGGCATTGGTAATACGTGTTTAGAACAGCGTTTCCCAACCTTTTTTGGCCAAGGCACACTTGTCGCGGGG
>JAPDSC010051014.1:310759-322088 GCA_026290005.1 Latrodectus geometricus | reverse complement strand
TAATGGAAATGAGATAATAATAAAGAAAGGTAATTATAAAGAAGTAGAAAAGCCTTTTTTTGTGGCATAATTATTTAAGAGGAAAAGGTGAACATATAACTTTTAAATCCTTGTTGGGAAAAGCTTTGTACTTTAAGCGACAAATAAAATTATACGAGTCAGAACTTATTACCAATAATAGATGGTTAAATCGCTAGTGAAAATAATCATTGTTATTCGCCAGATTACAGGGAATAAAGTAGCATTATTTGCTGATAAAAAAGGCTTGACTTGTTTTCAAAGACCATCTTTTTCATTTTTTAGAAAAAAAAATGTATTTCTGTTGAGTAGTTATACATCTGCGATATGGGATAGTTTTAAACTATAAGGTTATCCCCGAAAAAACACTCGTATCGATAAAAGGAATTCTCTGCATAAGACAAATAAAAGCATAAAATTGAGAATTTACTGCAGATACAAGAAAAGCAAAGAAGGAGTCACCATTTTAGCTTGTAGCAATGTGACCAACTATCGCGTGTTTAAATTGACGTGTTTGAATAGGAATTTCTCTAAGAAACTTAAACTTTTAAAATACATTGTAAACTACTATAAATTTTAGATATAATGACCTTTAATACTGTTAAAATTATGCTGTCATATCTTTAAATTCTGTTCATTTATTCAATTAAATTTTGCAAAATTAGTAAATATTAAACTGGAATAATTGTATGCCATGCCATTTTTCAATTTCGGTACACAGGTATTTCCTAGTTATTAGCTATAAATAAGATTTTTAATGAATTTAATTTAGCTTATTATACATTTACTGTAGCTTATAAAATACATGCTACAGTATAAAAGTAAATCTTTGTAGGAAACCTTACATATGAATAATTATGAAATACTTTCACTTTTATTTTGAAATTTTTAGATCTAGACATGACCTAAAAACCAAGAACAAATAATAAAATGTGTCAGGGCATTTAAATTAATCTTGTTTTCGTTTTATTTTCTAATAAAAAGTCTTGAAATAAAAATACGTTTAAGGCATCCTTTATATAAAGTTTTATGACAACATAACAATAGCAAATATTTTTAACTATTACAGAGAATGAAATATAAAAACTGCTAACTATAATATTTTACTATTTATTCATAAAAACGTATTACAAAAAAAAAAGAAAACTATTTTAAATCATTATAATCTTTCATTTTGTTTATTTAATGTATTCATACATTAGAAATTTTTATTTATTTATATTCTAGTTATATTTCTAGATTTCTATCTTTAAAATTGTATTCATAAAGCATTCTGTATTTAGAAAATGAATGCCATTATCTTAATATATACATTTCTTTTTATGTTGAAAAATGTTATAACAATAATTAAAATAATGGTTTAAAAGAGAAATAAATAGCCTTCAATTTCATCACCGTAAATTTCAGTTTCTGAAAGAATATCTATAAACATTGTATTTTTTGAATATTTTTGATTTAGTTTCAATAAATCTCATAACAAAATTCCTAGTAGTCTTTCATGATTTTTTATTATTCATGATTTTTTATAAATTTGGTATTAATGCTTGCCTCGACTTTTATCAAATTTAAATAAATATTATCAATTTCAAAATATATAAATTTTGCATTTTTTGATTCCATGAAACAAAATTAAGATATAATTTATTTTATTTACATCTCTCATATAAATTATAATAATGTATTATAAATAAAAATATATTTTATATCAAAAATACATTTTTTAATGATGAAATAAAAAATATGATTGGAATTGATTGCTTATAAAATTTCTGATACCATTTTATATTTAATATCTCATAAAATAATGGAAATAAATTTAAATTGATGACATTAATGTGGCCTTATAGATTTATTATTTTACGAATTGTTAAACATCAATATGTGACTGGGTTTTTAAAGATAACCTGAATACTATTTTTATTATTTTATAATGTAGTAATTGTTTATATTTTACATTTTTTTCAATGTCATAAGTTGCTATTTTACAGCTCTTATTAATAATATTTTATTGCAACACTTTTTTCCTTATTTTGTGTTAGTATTCAACAAAATTGCTAACATTTCTATTATTTATACAAGTTGTATGAATCTATTATATAAGGTATAGAAGAGTAGTATACAAAATTAATTCTGGGTCTGTGAAATCTGGATAAATATCACAAAACTTGTTTGAGATGAGGTAGTTAAATTTTTCTCCAAAGTTTACTAGAAATTTTTATTTGCATACTTTTTAAAGACACTAGGTCTGTTGTTAATGTTACTGTTTATGGACAGTTAAGAGTGTACAAATGTAACATTGCAATAAATTTTGCATTTGGCTTATCCTAGTAACCAAGGAAACTTATGAACATTTTGATATGGATATGATTTTATTTGCAGAAAGTGTCCTTTTTGCTGTTGTGAGATCCTATGCTAACATTTTATAAATTTCTCATTCAGATTCTATTGTCAGACAAATTAGAACTACCATAATATTGTGGAAAATATCTTTTTCATGCCTATATGGCAGTATATCCTTTCTCTAATCTGTCCAAATATATCATAGTGGTAGGCTTTATGCATGTTAAGTAACGTTCAATGTTTACCCACTGTGGCCAACTCAGGTATCAACCCTGTGAAGGTGATTCAAAATTATAATCATTGACTGGTAGGGCGAATATTTGTCTGCTGGACAAAAACAGGCGAAACTGTAATTCAATTATAAAATATTAGAGCATATATAAATTAATTGAATAGTAACTATAAGTTTAAAGTACGTATAGAAAAAGCTTTTCGTATATGATATATAAATTCCTATAAGCCAAGGTTGTTGCATTATATTCAATAAATATGTACATCATTTGGAAAATCTCAATGGAATGAGTGGAAATGTTTTACCTTTTTTAATCCAAAGACAAAATAAGCTTCGAGCTGCTAACACAATTCCTATTGAAGAAACTATACTGAAAAGAAATCTTGCAAAATGTAAATAAAATTTGTGAGGAGCTTGCACGATTGCTTAGAACAAGCTAAGGAAACAATATCTGTATTTTTTTTCAAGGTTTCAGAAATTTTGTGAAACCAAGTAAAATAAATCCTACGATGAATATTTACCCAAGACTGCTATTACATGAAATAAAAATTAGCTGGTAATTGGCTGATAAATAATAGTAACTGCTATGGTTTTCACTTCAATAGTTAAAACATTCGATTCTCAAATCAATAGATGTTTGGAAATCTCTCTAAGTCATAGTTTACCCAATCAAATGTATCATTGTAAGAAGAAAGCTACTTTAAAGCAACTGTCAAATCTATTTCATACAAAAAGAATGTTTGTGGATTAGATATCAATATGTGATAAAAATTGACCTTCATATCAAGGAAAAATGTTATTGTTTGCTCCTTGGTTTTGATACAATTTTTCCTATTTATTATTCCTTAAAGAAACATTCATCAACAAAATTGCTGATCGATCTGTACTTGGTGTAGCAATTTATATTGATTACAATAATTTCTTGAAAAAATTTAAATGATCAAAATAATTTTATAATGAAACTTTTTAATTTTGTGAAGAAACTAAAAAAAAATTTAGAAGCACTTTATTTTAGTAAAAAAAAAAAAAAAAAGTATAAATAAAAAAAAACACTTTTTTATAATCGATTCTTTACTAATAATATATATTATGTCATTGATGTAAAGGATTTCAGTTTTGTTACTTTTAAGCTCTTTCAATACTAATCAAGAGAAAAAAGGATAAATATGAAAGAAAAACAATACAATTTTCTATTTAATTCTTTGTTGGTAAATTACCTCAATCGAAGCGAATTTACCAGAGATGTAAAGGAGTTCCGATTTGAAGGGGCAAATTTATCCCGATTGCTAATCAAGAAAAAATAGTACTGACAAAAAATATATTTTCTATTGAGCTGATTTGTTGTCAATAAATTTTCCTTAATAAACAGTTTTTTTGGTAGATTAAATATTAAAATGTAATTAAACTCAAATTTACAATTATCATTGCAGCTTGTCAAGAAAAAGGTTATTTTATATACACTAATATAAAAGTTGAAGGTCTCTTCTAGAAAGTAACAAATTCAATGAAAGTGAACCTAAAAATATATTAAAATGGAGATTTGAATGTCACTTTATAGGAAATAGCTGTGAATAATAACAATTAAAGTGCAGAAATTGTCTTCAAGAACCTGTGGTCCAAGATAAAGAAGAATTATCAGAATACATCTTAAAATGTGCATTAGACCTTCGTTATATCCAAGTGTAATCTTTAAAATAATTTAAAATTACAAATACAACCAAATCTTGTTTAATGTTTCTCACTTAAGCTTTTTTCGAATTTATTCGTTAAAAATATTTTCCCTGCTGATCTTTTCACATTGTGTTACTTAAAATTATTTCAGTTAATTAATTAGTTAAGCTTAAACGATTTTTATACATTCAAACGTAATTTCTGATTTCATTATAACAAGAATCTTTTTCGCTTTAATTTGGATTTTCTTTTACTACTTTTCACTTTAGATTTTTTGTTCTTGTTAAATCAACTTGACTATTCTAATGGTGATAAGGGGGGGGACGAATTTAAGAAGCAGGCTTAAAAACATACAAATTTACAAAAATATACATTGTTTCTAGTTAGATGGTATTGAAAGAAATGATACAAATTTACCTGCTGCAGTTTTTCTCCGATAATAAATGCTAAAAGATTAGTCATGGGCTATGAAATTAACAATAGAATAATTTGTTAAATAAACCATTTAAACATAAAAAGATTACTAGTAAAAAAAACACAAAAACAATTTCTGAAAAAAACTTTTGTATCGTATCGAATTGAAAAAATATATATGGTATGCAAACATTTTATTGTAAAATATTAATTGAACGGAATTTTTTAATTTATATAATATATTAATTGGAATAAATTTTCCACATACTAAATAGTTTACATTTTTGAGAAATGAAATTAGAAATAACGGACAGTTTTGAAAAACAGGAACATTTCTTTTGATCTTATGATAGCTGACATCATTTGAAGTCACAAAAAGGAGCGTAAACTGTGCAATTTCAATTGAACCTTTTTCTCGAATATATTTCTATTCTTGGTTCCTTAAAGAAATATATAAATGGAGTTTTCGTATCCTATAGATGAGATTATAGAGTTTAACGTGGTGCACTTTTGCTATGCTTTTCAGGCTGGTTATTTCTGCTAATCAAAACCGCTTAACACATTTAACCGCGATTCTTTCTTGTGAGGAAGTCAACATGTAAATTGGTATCTTCTTCTCCAGATTTTCACTCTATATTTTTCAAGGAGGACATTAAGTCATTCAGAACATTTAACATCTATAGGGCGTCACTGGTCTTCGGCAGAGTCAAGTATCAACTTTCTGGAATTGTGAGTGTGATCTTTCTCAATTAAGTTTTCGTGGCCAACTAGTAGTAAGGCCATAGTCTTTAGAGTAGTAGATCTTGATTTCAATTCCAGTTACTATTGAAGAAAAGGAGTTTTTTTAAATTTACATTTGTTGGGTAGATACTTAGGAGTATTCTGAGTTCTTCAACAGTGACGAAACAAATTGTTTTCAATGGTAACTGCTGTTAGAGGGCATTACTTGGGACATATTCAAAAGAGCATTTCAATAACCTACAGCTGTTAATCTAACTACTACACAGTGCCAAGCATACTGTTTTGGAAGGATAGTGATGTTTCACATCAACAAAAATAATGATCTTGCTTTATAGGCCATATAAGTAAATCTTAAATTTTATAATTACTTTCGATGATAATAAGTTATATTCAACTTTTAGTTTATAAGCCTATTAAGCTTCCACATAATGCTTTATTAGCAAATAGTAATTCAGAATACCTTTTATAGGAAATGGACGATGTGGTTATATTTCAAAAATCATTCGACGAGACGAAACTGCGCCCAACAGCTTCTGTCTTGGCGATTTTTACGATCCAGAAATGTTCCCGAGCTCAAGACCTCGTGACAATATTATGCATCGGCGGCGTTTGACGCCTACCAGAGTGATTTTTAATGAAAGGCCTTATATCACAAGTTGAGATAATTAGAGGGGGTTCTAATTTTGCAAAACTCATTACTCCCCTTCCCTCACTCACTTCTCCTTCCCCTGTACCGTAAATCAAGGGAAGGAGGTCGCAAAATCTTTCCCCACGCTTAATTAAATGGCTCTTAAATCTCGGACCTCTAATATACAGCGGTCGTTTACAGGGTGCTTTCCGTGACGAGTTATTGTCACACGCTGACTGCTCCCTCTTTCTTGATCAACGATTGGGACCCCGAGTTCCGGTTCACTGGACTCTCGGTGAGGTGAGGGAGGTTGTATTTTTATTTTTAGGGCTATTCTTTACACTCAACTCATCCCGGTTGCTTACATCTGTCGTTGAATTGGACAACTTCCCAATTGGTACTCATGTTTTTCGTTTTAAGTGTATTTTTTATGTGAATTTTACTAATTTAATTGATATTTGACTTTCTACCGCACATTCTAACTAATTGGAAGAACATTTTCTAATATATTTGCTAATATTATTTTAAATTATTCGAATAATTACATTGTACACTAATACAAGATAAAATGCTGGAGAATGAAAGATAAGCTCCTTGGCATTCCGTTCTCTAATTTTTGGGGTCATCTCTGCCTAGGATGTTTGTTTAATTTGGGATCCACCACTTCAGCCGTAATGCCTTGTCAAGTTAGCACAATAATTCAACTAGGATCCTGATGAGTAATAAAGTAAATGTTACAGTAAATTACAATGAAATGAGTACGAAGAACTTAATGTAAGAAAGAATTCGCTATTTTCCAATTTTAAATTCATTAAATCAAATTATTTATTATTTCTTCAAGAAATAATTTTAAAAAAAAGCAACTGACGAGTTAGTTTACATCAATAAAATCTTCAATCTATTTGGTCACGAAAAAAAACATCATTTATCTTCAAATTTGAAGACTACAATCATAGTTTAAATGAAAAAAAATGAAATGATGTTATAACGCCCTAGTATTTCTGCAAATCAGGAGATGATGATGCTTTATTTTTAAAAAGTTTTACTTCTTCTATAGTAGAACGTGTATGTATATATGCAGTCAAGTCACGTTAATGGGACCACCACCACGTACATTCAACAACGAAGTTAAATAACCAATCACAGAAAACAGGTGGTATCACAGTGCTGTGGAGCGTATATAAAGGGTGTGTGATAACTTCGGAAAACATTACAATGCTGAAATAAAGCAAATTATCCAACATCCGAAAGAGCATGATCATTGGTCTTCGGGCAAATGTGGAAGAATTTCCTAAACGGTTAAGTTAGTGAACTGTTTCGTATCAGTTATGGTAAAAATATACTGTGCAAAGCGAAATGGGACTATCCAAAATCAGTGACATGACAAATGTGGTGCACTATGGACCATAGATGCCAGAGACAGACGAATGACGGCGGTGAAAATGCTTTCGAGTGAATAGACGTGCTACCGTTGAGCAACTGGCTGCCCAGATGAACCAAGGGGCTATCAACAATGTCTCCCCAACTACTATTCAGAGAACATTGCTGCGTCTGAACCTCCAAAGTAGACCTCTGGTTCGTGTACTTATGCCGACTGCTGTTCATCGGCGACGAAGTCTAGAATTTCCAAGTAAATACCTCAACTGGACGTCCACTGAGTGGCGACAGGTAACGTTTTCCGATGAACCCCATTTCATACTCCATCGGTCAAATGGATGTTGGCGTATACGACGTAAACCTCTGAAAACAAATATCTTGCAACCATTTTTAGAACGATCCAGGATACAGGCAGAAGCATTATGGTTTGGGAAATATTTTCCTAATATTCTCGGATTCCCTCATGAATGTGGAAGACACGATTAATAAATGCAAATACGCATCTGTCTTTGCAGACCATGTCCATCTCTACATAAGCATTGTTTTTCCTCAGAATAACGGTATCTCCAGCAGGACAGTGGCAAAGGAGTCATACAGCTGGCAGTGTACGTGCGTGGTTCGAAGAGCACCAGGATGAGTTTCCCATTCTCCTCTCATCAGTATACTCACCTGAATTAAACTAAATCAAGAATCTGTGAGACCATCTCGATCGGGTTGTTCGTGACATAGTCCTCACCTGCGTAATCTAGCGCAGTTGAACACTGCGCTGGAATCAGCATGCCTCAACATCCCAGTGAACACCTTCAGAACCTAATTGACTCTCTTTCTGTATGTAACGCAGCAGTCAGCTCTGTGAAAGGTGGTTATTCTGGTTTTTGACAGGTGGTCACATTAATGTGACTAAACTGTGTATGTGTGCTTTGTGTTTTGAAATAAACGTGTTGTCCTTTAATGGCAGTTATCCGAAATTTAGAGACATCTGTTGAACTGCTAAGAAAGTAGTTTCAATGAGCAAATAGACAATGTTAATACTCTGAATTACTTTCTTACTAATCTATCTATTGTACAGTGAAAAATCATGCTGTGATAAATGCTTAAATTCATTTGGAGACTAAAAATTATTTACTCTAACATGATTCACTGAAGAATGGTTATAACATTTGCTTATTGCATATAACATTTTCAACAGTTTTATAAAACAATAATTTACTTATTACTTCTGTTGTGTAAGTAACATAATTTGGCTTTAAATAATAATTACAGATAATTTAATATTGCATGAAGGAAGAATTTTACAATTGAGAGAAAGCTATTTGAAATAGTATTACACATAAATAAGAATACCACGGGGTATAAATTTCATGCATCTTTGGCATTCATTAAAATGTATAACTTTTTAATTAACAAACATAAGTCATCTAAACAAAGCTACCTTAAAAATCCAAGACATTTCTACGCTATCCATTTAAATACGTCTTTCAGAAAATAATTTAAATCAAATATTCAAAACGTAAGGTATTAGTCTTAATTCTCTCCATTTAATAACCTCAGAATATTAATTATTTCAGAAACTCGAACTTATTTTCAGATTTCATAAACATGTATAAGATTTCAGATTTCTTTCATTTTTCCCTCCCCTTGTTTTAAAGCTAATAGACTGGAAACTATTTTTCCCGTTTTATGCCAATTGACTTAGAGCAGCTAATTCAATTTGCATGCGCACCGGATCCGTATTCCTGGAATCAAGTTAATGAAGCCTAAAGACACATAAATAATTCATGCACAATATGTCATGTTTAATGAAAGGGCCGATGGTTGCCAAGCAATGTAATTTAATGTCTTCGAGATATGATAAAATGTAAATGAGCGTTTGTCTTCCTCCTGTAATTGACTCTTCTTCACAGCGCACGGCTTATCGGAAAGATTCTGGTGGAAATGTCGTGCATGCATTACAAACACCACACTCAGTTATTGATGCTAAAGGAATATGTGAGCGACATTGTGTCAAAAAAATAATTACTGCTAAAAGCTAATTTAAATTATTATCATTAAGCTTTAACATCTTGTCTTGGCATGACTTCATTATAAATACAAAGGTTAATTAATATTTCTTTTATAAATTTATATTTATAAATTTAAAGTTTAAAAGACAAATAAAAGAACAATTAATTGTGTTACCAAAAAAAAATAGTGTGTGGATAATATTTCGTTTTTAAAGAAGAAATGCGAATAACATAATATTTATGCGGCAAATGTTCTTTATAATACACTAGACATATATAAAACTTATTAGGCTATGAAAATAACAAGAGACTCAATTTTCAAGGAATTTAAATCCAAAGGTCTTGAAAAATCAATACCTTTTTTTTGTTTCTAATGGCGGGCATTCTTGAGCAAGTATAGTACATTAGCCCATTAGCCGCAACAAGGCCAGAAACTGCTACTCATTTTATCGTTACCCGGTGGGCACCTGTGAACCAAGTCACGTAGGTATGAGTAGCATCGCCCTCGCCATACCACCACAAACCCGTTTATAGGGTGGGCCACATTCATCCATCATCTGAGGAAAGGACAAGAAATAGAGAGGAGAGAGAGAGAAAAGTACATCCATGCCCGACCTGGGATTCGAACTCAGGTTCACCCCAGCCGTAATCAGTTACGTTAACCACTAGACAGGTGGGCGGAAAAATCAATACACAAAACAACTATTTCTATATAAATAACATAACAACGCTTATACATATAAGAGAAAATGCAAGGCATGTGCAAGTTTGGATTCAAAACGATACCACAGATCATTAACTGCAGTGGACAGTGCCGTTTTATTTCAATTGGTTAATATTATCCTGGGAAACGTTATAGGGAGGAAGCAGTCTAGTGGTCATCTTTTCCCAAACATTTTCTGTTGATAAGAGAGCTGGAAAACTTACTGTGCAAGACAATATCCGAATATTACAATACAGGTAACTTGCAAGCATGTATTATCTTGTTGAAATGTAACGTTTTACAAAAATCAAATAAAGAGACTAACCAATTTAAATGAAACGCCACTATTCAAATGCCGGCAGAGGGAATATGAAGTAACAGAGACCTGTATCTAATAGTATCTCAAACTATCATTTCAGGTGAAGGGCCAAAACCAGGATGTTAAGCGCACGCTGATAATGTTTGTCATGCACGACACCACAAAACGCGGATAAGATTGCCATGATGCTGCAAATAACCTGAAAAGATTCATCTTGGCCTTGAGGTTAGCATTCTTCGGACCATAAGGTCCCATTTTCGAACCCATCTACTGTTGGATGCTATGCTTCTGTCTTCAATAATCGTGTCTGTCGGAATGGGTGTTAAGAAGAGTTTTTGATGTCCTCTCTTTTATAATATGAATAACACCCACTCTCAATGAAATGTTTTAAAGAAGACAATTTACAAGATGAACATCAAGTCTGTCCAATCTGTAAAATGCTATGTGTATGAGGAACCTATTATGTAATTTCAATATTTTATCATTCTGTAGTTCCGCCCACCTATTTCATATAAATGCATTGAAAAGCTGATTATTCACAAATGTTTCTCGTTGTGTAAATAACAATGTTTAGTGTGTCAACTTCTTGGTATTGTAATTTTAATGATAAGCAACTTATGTAAATGAAGTAAACAAATAATCAAGTCAAACTGATCTCAGTTTCATATCATAAATATTCCCCAAACAGCATGATAATAATATTAAATACCACACCCCATTTATATTTAAAACACTCAATTAGCTCTAATGTATTATTTTCATGCTAATTAAATAAAGACAATTAAGACATTTTACTCCTCATTTTCACATTATTAACAATACAATTAATTACATTATAATCATTGATATATATATATATATATATATATATATATCAATGATT
>JAPDSC010051014.1:270159-310659 GCA_026290005.1 Latrodectus geometricus | reverse complement strand
GAGAGCCAAATATATACAAATAATGCGTATAGGGCATATTTGTATATATTTGGCTCTCTCACTCTGTGTGTGTGCAATCGCATTATATTAGATTGAAATAATCAAATGAGACTTCTTATTGTATACAATATATTACAAATAAAAATTAATTTTATATTATATAATTAATACTTGTGAATGAAATTTTAAACAATTAATATATTTTAACACACATTAAATAATTAATATTTTAATTAACTAAATAAGTTATAATTGAATTTCTTTAAAATAACCAAAAATGATAACTACAAAGAATAATTAATGCAATTTAATATTTAAAATACGCTTACTAAGTAACAAATTTAAGCTTCTGATAAAATCTTCATCAATCTGATAAAATCTTCTTACTTTACTTTTACAAGCACAGGCTTTCTCGCAAAATAATGATTACTTGAATTTATTAAGGAATAATTATTTAAGTATGATATATGTGTATTTATATTTATTTGTATTCTACTTATTCCTTCTTATATAACATATTACATACTATATATATATATATATTCAAAAATGAAAACATCATATTTATTTATTCCAAAATGAAGGGGATCAAAATGTTGATACAAAATATTAAGTATTAAAATATAAGCCATGAGATGCCACTTTTACAAAATTAAATCATACATACAAAAAAAATAATTTGATGCAAAAGTATGAGTTCAATATTTATTTTTACATTGATTCCCACCTATATACACATCCTTATATTGAAAAGATCTTTATTTTTACATTTAGTGTTTATAATCTATAAAACTACTGTTTGTTTTTGGATGATCATTTTACAGTCACATGGTGCACACGAAGGTTTCTTATACTTGAATGAATAATTTAAATTGGATTCAAAACCTTAATAAATCTCGACACACGAGATAGGAATTAATCTCATGAAATATTAAATTGATGACACACAAGAGCAATGAGTATTTAGCTCCCAGTTAATTCTGAGAACATAGATTCCATACTAATTATCTTAACAAGCAAGAAAGAAAAGTAATATTAAAGATAACACATAAATTTCAAAAAAATTGATGTACTTTATACTGTTCAATTTAAACATTTTTTCATTATTATTAGGTTATACGTTAAAGGAATAAATTAGGGGATACTAAAATTGCAGTGATAATTTTTTATCTTTGAAAAAAAAAGATATTTCAGTATAGCATTTTATATTCTTTTTTACAAGATTTCACTTTCTTCACTTTCAGTTGAAATTTAAAAATAAACTATGTAGAGTCTCGGAAAAAAATAAATCGATTACTATAAAAAAATTGTAATAAAGTTCTCTTTGGCTAGAAGAGAATTCAATTATATAGGTTTAACACACAAACACTCTCACACACACATTTTTGTCCATAATATTCTTCCGATTCTCATGAAGTTAACAATAAAAATTTTCAGATATTGATTCGTGAAAATGTGTGAGTAAAAATAGCAAAAGATGCAGATGTCACAAAAAAATATTTGTCTATTAAGTCCTTTTCAAGCAAATACACGAGCAAAATAATCATTTGAAGCTTTTTATAATTTCAACTTGAGATGACAATTAAAGAGTGTTTTTATAGTTTTTTACTCATTTTTTACTGTTTATTTTATGAAACTAGTAAACAGATTGCAGAAATGTAAAACTCTGCAATTGAAATCCGTTTACTTGTTTCATAAAAGTTTGAAATGATAATGTGGTGCAGCATTAACAGCATTTGAAAAGTTTCAGAAAATATAAATTTATACCAAAAGACTCTTATTATAGAATAAAGTAATTGAAATATAGATGCAATGAAAATTGAATATAAAACGTTCGTTCAACAGAGTTAACATGATATGAAAATAGATTTATTGCTGAAAACAATTGTTACAATTTTCAAAAAATAGATTTTTTTGAAAACTAAAACATTTTTATGAGTTTCAACAATTTTTCTCAATATTTTCATAAATTTGCGAAAATCTAAGAAATGTTTTTAAATACTGTAGATTCGTCTGAAGAATTGAAATAAGTTTTCGTTTCATTTGTGATTGTAACACAGCCTTTTACATCAGCTAGATAATAGTGATTATAGGTGATATATAAAATGCTAAATGTAAATCTATCAGAAAAATAAAAATGCACTAATAAAAATAAAAATTATTACTTTTTACTCAAAACCAATGGTAAATAAGTTCATATCTTAATAATGCTTTCAATGAGTTTGTTGTTTGTTAAATAGTGGCAAGAACACATGACCGGATAACATCAATGCCGACTTATTGAAGAATAAGGGCCTGTTGCTGGTTTGTCTCTTCTTCTACATAAACCAGGAATTGCTGACCTTTCCTTGTATTATCTAAAAGGTATTGTTATTTCTATATTCAAGAATAATAAATATAGTGATCAAGTTAATAATTACAGGTCTATTTCGTTGACCTGCATCTTGACTAAGTTCATGGGGCTCATGATTATATCTGAATTGAGTGGAGAGAATTTTGGATCACAATAATTGATTTTAGGGCTTATCAATTATTTACCTACTTCAGCCAGAAAGTAACAGATTCTGAATAAATTTAAGTCCACCCTGGCAGTTTTTGTGGACTTTAAATCTGCCTATGATAGAATTTGCTAGGTCAAACCTATTGAAATCTCCTTTCCTTTTGTACATAGAGCAAAATGCTGTCCTGAATCAAAATTTTTATCAACCAAAGATTAATTAAGGATCGTTATGGTCAGAGCATGTCTCTCTTTATAGACAGACAAAAATGGGCCTCCCTTTAAATAATTTAAGGATCTTATTATTTAATATTTATTTAAAAGAATTGCTAACCCTGCAGTTAAGACTACATTGTTGGCTGACGATGTAGTCTTCTGAAGCATGGCTCCAAAAAGTCAGCATCAAAATCTAAATATTAACCTCAATGGTTCTTTAGGGAGATCGGATCTTTGGTTATAGAATAATAAAACAGGATTTTAAATCTTGTACAAAAATAATTGCCAGTTTTTTTACTTTCAACAAACAGCGCATAATCGTGGTGAAATAAGCTCTGTAAATAATAATGTTACCTATTTGTGATGCAAACTTGATTCGCATCAGATTGTAAGAGATATATTCTTTGTACAAAGGACAAAGAAAAAAAACTGAAAAGAAATTTCCAATTTTGAAACTGCTGATAAGCTGCCAATGGGAGTGTAACAAAAAAAATTATAATTAATACATATAAAACGCATATTTAACCATTACTTTGTTACTGTGATAAGGTTTTGGTAACTGCTACCATCAATAAATTCGATGTTTTGCCAAGATTACAAAACCAATCCCTTAACCTGATAGATGCAACTAAATCCATCTCATAAGACTGTACGAATATTTTCCCTATGCTGTATAGAATTCGTAATAATACTGCAATTTTATTCCTAAAACTTAGTAGACTCCCAAATAAAGAATATTGGAAAAATTACGATTTTAATAATAAAAAATTAAAGACACGAGTGAATTTCAACCAAAATTATTGATAAAAATATCAGAAAATACAGTTTAAGGAAGCAGTATTTAAAATAAAACATGTTACAGCTATAATAGCTAGGCAAGGAAAAGAGTTGCTTGCCCTTCAAAGAAGTAAGCAAGGGATTTAATACTTGTTCCAACCAAGAACTAATGTTTATTGAAAAGGCTTATGAAATTTTGAATATTTATTGAGTCCAATGTTTTCCCACTCGTGTAAATAAAAGTTTAGAGAAGAATGAACCTTCTCTTCTAAACTTTCATTCAAAGGATTTTCACATATAGGGAAATATCGTTTTCCTCAATATAGTCCTTAGTTCAGAATTGCAAAGCAGTGATAAGTTTTTAATGTCCATAGTTCTCAGAAAGACATTGTTTCCGTACCCGGTTCGAAAAATTGATATAACAGAAAATTAATGTTATCGAATGATAGTACTCGTGGATAATTAATTTTTAAATATTTTAAGAGTCTTATGTTTTTCTGTTAATGTAATATAGAAAATTTGTTGGTAAAGTTCCCAACTCTATTGTAGACCTTGTTATTGATTGCGTTCAAAATTAAATAAGTATTGGACTATATTTAGCTGTTTCGAACATAGAAGTTCGCATAAGGAATTCTACTGAAATAATACCATGTTAAAAATCTTGATTATTATGAGTAAAAGGAAGTTAAAGGATATTAAATCACTGGTAGGTGGTCAAGAAAGTATATCGTTCTCGTGCCTGTCAGACAGTGGGTATGATTCAAGTTGCAATCACATGCTATTGTGCTAAGAGATCTCATAGTTTTAAGTTCTAATGTACTGTGGTGAATTGAGCAGAAATGTACCAACTCTGGAATCATTTCCGTCATCACTTGACTATAATTCTAAAGTAAGTTGACTAACTTTTACTAGCAAACTAATCAACTGGAAGCATAATAATATAGCCTAACCAAACTAAATTTGTAAATCACTATATTAAAAATAGTCTATAAATTTGAAAAAATTTATATACTGAAGTTATCATTTCTAATATTTAAATCAAGTACTCGTTTCTTTTATTTCATTTCACAAAATTTATGAATTGCATTTTCACTTTGTATACCATGTTAGATGTACGATAACCAAAAATCGCTGACTTATATTTTTTATCGATTAATTTGACGAATGATTTATCTATGTTTCTGTTTTCCATTTACCCGAAATTCCCCAAGTCCCATTATTTTGCTCAAGCAAACATTCCATTCGTAGTAATGTCCTAATAAATTTAAAACCAATTCATTATTCCTTTTATAAGAATCTCCTAATTCTTCCTCAGGTATAAAGCCAGGCTCGGGATTTAATTTTCCACCTAATTAAACAGCTCCAATATAGGATCGAAAATATTTTGATCCTTTCCTCTCATTAGTATTCAGATAGTTTTGAAAAGATTCCTTCTCGAATGAATCGCGATGAGAAAAGAATCCTTTTAAAATTTATTAATCAATTCCTTCCAACACATTCGCCATCTTTAATCATTCGCGTGCAGTCAGCCTTGGGGAGCGAAAAATTAATGATTATAATGACAGTCCTGTCTCTTTGTGCACACGTTTCTCCCTTTCTTAACAAAGGCTTGCTTTTGTTGGGATATGGAAATTGAAATAAGTTTACGTCGTGGTAAACTGATTGTATATGTAGTTGTTCCTTTTAAATAACGAATATAGTGTCGTTTATTGGCAGTATTCCAAAATATGAATTAGACTTAGAGATATATAGTGGTTATAAGTTTGATTAAGCTACTACGATACATTTCCAGATGATGCTACACACAGCCAATTGTCTTGAAATTTTAAATTACTGTTTAATGACGAAGTGAATAACTGGGCTGGCAATCCTTTCATCTAATTTCCAGATTATACTGAAAAATCAACTTCGGACTCTAAGAAACTTATGTGGATAGATCTAGCTATCATGACAGACATCTGAGTAAAATGTCTAACACACTACCTCTCTATTATAAGGCAGCGAGACACCTTTCTATGCAAGGCTACAGAACTCCTATATAATGCAAAGAATGAACATTTCACGAAAGAATAAATTAAAGTGAACATCACTATATATTTATCGAATAATAATTTTTCATATCTGCGTATTCTTTTTTCAAATACATAGGCAAGTCTAAAAAATAATTTACTATACTATAAAAGGGCATAACTGCTTTTTGAGTAAAGGCTTTGTTTTGGTTTCCAGAAGTTAGCTGATATTCAATATTTGATCCTCCAACTGTTAATACGCTGAAAAAACATATTAGTTGGGTTTAATGCTTTTCTATTGATTTAGTGTGAAGTTTTAAAAGTATTCTGCTTGTTTAATCTCGCTTCTTCATTAATTACATTTAAAGTTTAATTAAAAATGGCATAAAATACAAAGGCTAATACAACATGCACAAGAGAACATAGTTCATTATCTTACTATATTAAATTTTATAAGCACATTATAAAGCACTGAATAGATCTATATATATATATATATATATATATATTAGTTTGGGGAAAAAGAAATCCATTATTTTTACGTGAACTTTATGTAATTTCTTTTGGATTCACTTTGTAAAAAGGTTTAAAACAGCTTTCCTGTAGATTTTTAGGTCTTGCGCGTAACGATTGCTGACATGCGGTTAACTTCAATCATTTTTGATTTTTTATAGACATTTTCGACGATGATGTATCCACATGCGAGGTGCATCTCTAACATCATAAATACCCGTACGGAATCGACAAAACAAAAATTGTACGTAACTGGTTGTTACAGTCTTATATAGGACGATAAACACCTTTCACAATTTTAGCCACCCGGCTGTCTTTTTCGCCGTTACAAGAGAAAAACGAAATTGTATCGAATTTTCTGTTTGTTGTCTTCCATTTTTAAAACCTTGTACTCGTAACTGAATGAATCAAACAAAAAACCGCAAGAGGATATGTTAGTGTCAAATGTCACCTTTCCAACGAGCATAAATTTGAAATTGTTTGATAGATACCTCACGATCAATCACTGCAGACGTCTACCGAAAAAATAATGGATTACTTTTTCCCCAAACTAATATATTTTATAATGTAGCTCTCATAAACCTTACAGCACAAACTTTAGTCTTTTCCAATATAATTTTTCAATTTTAAATACTTATTGTTAGTTAAAATAATATTTTAATCTGTGTGACCTGTGTTTTAAAAACTTATACAAACAAACGCTATGCTTCTATCCGTTGCTTTTATAAGATCCAATAATTTATGAAAGTCATACCGGAAGAGGATGATAAGCAATGGATTTACCAAATAGATTTCTTAACTATTAAGATATTATCTACTTCAGGATATCAACTCTTAGTTTTCCCAAATTCAGATTCCTACAAAGTTTTAGTTGATGATCCAGAATGACACACAATCGTAAAAATTCGAATGAAAAATGCAGTATTCATGTTCATAGTTTCATAATTTGTAGGTTCAATGCCCATCTGTGGCGTAGATAATTCTAGTAGTTTTCATTCTATTCTATAGAAAAATTGTATTAGTCAAAGATCGAGTTAGTCATGGTGTACAAAACGTGACAAGAGGAAGAATTTATTTGGCAGAGGACGTCTCCAATATTCGTGTCATTCTGCATCCAATACTCAGAAATATATATTAAGAAATGATATTAATCCATCAATCTGTTCAACATTTTACTTCTCACTTTATGAACAACTACGGAAAAAATAAATAAGATAAAATTAGAAATAGTCATATATATTAAGAAGTAAAATAACTGCTCAAATCTATTCAGAGCATTTTGCTCACCTCTTTATGAAGATTATGGTTAAAATTCAATAAAGTGAAGAATATTCATATAATTGTAAATGAGTGACAAATGGTCTAGTAGTTTGTCCCTGTTTTTTCATCAGAACCTTGAAGCCACGCAACATTGTTTACAGCCAGTACTTGGAGAGTAACTACGAATTCTGTAAAGCAATTTACTTTGATCTTTGTGGAACATTTCACTTTAGAGTAAAAAGTTTGTTTCCGGCATCCAGCAACTGCTCAACAAATAGAAGCGCGTGATGCATTTTTACTTTCTATATGCACATCTTTTGGGATGATTGCTTAGAAGTTTAGCTTCCATCTCATTATATAACATTTTCTCGGAAAGCATCACATTGCAGATATTAAAATACATACTTTCCGTAATAATACATGCACAGCGAGTTTTTCAAAGAGAATTCTTGTTATCGTTTGCAAATATAGAAAACTTTTGTTTGTCATATATATAGTACCGTATTTGCCGGCGTATAAGAAACAACGCCCTATAAGACACCCACCCCCTTTTTATAGACATTTTTGAAGGAAATTTATTACTGATCATCATAATGAACTTACAGTACTTTTTAAATATAAAGTAATACAAAATAATACTTTCTGCAAATAACCAATCTATATCTGGGAAAGAACACTTTGTCAAAACCTAGACTTTCAGAGTTAAATAAAGAGTCACTTGAAACCTCTTCCAAATCAGCATCTGCAGTAAACAATCCTCCGTACCATCTAGTGCTATATTAAAGCCATATTTCTTAAATGATTTAACTGTTCTAAGTATTTTTTAATTTTTACAATTTTAAATTTCATTAGGTTGCGTTAAATAAATTTAATTAATAAACACATGACTTAAAACTCAGGTTTATATTAAATGACTAAAAATGACAAATTATGCAGTGTTAACGATATTACAAAGATTATAATACTGTACACACACAAAGATTACATAGAATAGAATAAGCAACATGGTCAAGTTCAATGGAGAATCGGCCTCATTATTATTATTAATAACATTTTGACATACATTTATTATTAATACTCTTAAAATGAAATTTAAAGTTGCTTTAATTCCTTAAATAATTTATACCTGTTCAAGTTTCAGCCTTCCTTACAGTTGGAATAGGAAACTGAATAGCTGGAGACTCGAGGACAAAACACGTGGGTCTAGATGTTTTACGTGGAGATAAGAACAATGGCAGCAGACTTCTCTGGATACCTTTTTTCGACAATACAATTAAAATACTTTCTCCGTCTCTTTAATTTCATGGAGATTGACAGTGCTGGAACGATTCATGAAAAAATATAAAATAGCCTGGTCCACATCCCCACTATGACGTTTTGCAGTTCAACAGAACACCACCTAGTTCAGTTCCTGGTCTGGGTTCTTCATGCCAAAAACATCACAGGTCCGGTATTTTCTTCTTCGAACCTGCAACTTCATTTTTTTGATTGGTGGAGCGAAATCGGTTCCTGGTCATCCTCCTTACTTCACTTCCCTTCGCACTTTCCACGTGAAACATGCAGCGCTTCCTTACAAAATCATAAGAATAGTTAAATTGTATATACTTGTGATCAACACATAACCATTGTCCTAACGCATCCCTTTTTTTCAGGCCTCTTCTTAAAGAAAAATGTGCGTCTTTTACATTAGCACAAATACAGTATATATTAGGTTGGGAAAAAGAAATCCATTATTTTTACGTGAACTTTTTGTAATTTCTTTCAATTTCGCTTTGTTAAAAGGTTTAAAACAGTTTTCATGTAGATTTTTAGGTCTTGTGCGAAGCTTAGACTGCTGACATGCTGTCAAGTTTGATAATTTTTTATATTTTATAGACATTCTCGACGATGTTGTATCCATGCGAGGTGCATCTTTAGTATCCAAATACCCAAACGGAATCGACGAAACCAAAATTGTGCGTAACTGGTTGTTACAGTCATATATAAGACGATAAACACCTTTCACAATTTTAGCCACCAGGTTAGCATTTTCGCCATTATAAAAGAAAAACTAAAATGTATCGAATTTTCTGTTTGTTGTCTTCTATTTTTAAAACCTTGTACACATAACTGAATTAATCAAACAAAAAACCGCATGAAAATATTTTAGTGTCCAATGTCACCTTTCGAATGAGCATAAATTTGAAATTGTTTGATAGATACCTCACGAGATAGCGATCACTACAGACGTCTACCGAAAAAATAATGGATAACTTTTTCCCCAACCTAATATATAATCAAATACATAGTCTTTATTAAATATTTTATTAAGAAATATATTTGAATTTCAAATAATTGGTTCTAAAATGTCTACAAAAATAGAAATTAAGTAATCACTCTCTCTATGTATCTCAGGAATGTTTTTCAAGAATTATTTTAGATAAAATGATTTTCTTATACTTATATCAAACTTTTTTTTGTAAAGGTATTTTTCTTTCCTTTTACAATTAACATCATCTCATCTTAAATTTTAATTTATCGAATTCTGCATTTCTTTCAGCAAACGTTCCAGGAAATTATTTTTCCTTAGAAATGAGCTTAGAAATCTTGTTTATTATATTAATTTTCTTTTCTACATATAACTATACTGCACTCTAAACCTTAATTTAAAATAAATCTCTTTCATTTTTGAAGTTACATTGCACTTTTTTTATAAATGCGATTTTTGATTCAAATATTTTATTTACATTCTCGTTGAATAAAAATAAATAAATTAACTTTGAGCATGTTTTTTTAATTTAAAAAATATTATTGCAAAAATTTTATTCAATCCTTTATTAAAACGCTGAGGATTTTATTCATTGAAAAAAATCTATTACCGTTCATTCTTTTCAAGAATATTTCATTATTTTGATGTATTTTTGCAAATGAAAATTTGTTTTTTCACGCCTTTTTTTAATTTGTAAAATATAAATTACATATGAAAAACAGTGGTTACTCTTCATATTTCATATGCGTTTTTTTACTTCAAATATAGTTCTTTTTTCTTTTAATAATTAAATTTTTAAAAAAATTACTCCTAATCCCAATTTTCGAGCAAAATGTTTTCCATGTAATGTTTTTATTTATTAAAACATTTTTTTTTATTTCCATAAAAATATTTTTAGGTTTGAATTGTTCATCACTAGATGATCACTTTTCATATAAAAAAGACTAATTTGGCCAAGAACTTAAATCAAAATGGTTTTGGTACTGCAACAAACATCTAGCCCAAGAATCGTTGCACTGAAGAGCCAGATCACTTCAGTTGTATTTTCCTGAAGTGATCTGGCTGAAGTGAGTTGCAAATATGTCATATCAGTTCCATAGTTATGGACAACAGCATCTTGAAATAATCAAAATATCTTTATGGCTCATTAAATACAAAATTTTGGAATATGTCACAAGAAACAATGACAGGAGATAAGCCCGCTTTCTTCAATGTCCCAGGATTGATTTTAGCAATTGTTGAACCAGGCGATATAGATTTTGTATTTTTGTAGTCGCGTATGTTGATTTAAAGGCATAAGAGTTTCGGGTGTCTCTCCTTTCAACAGGTGAAGATGATTCAGTATTTATGAAAAGTACATCATAAAGATTTTTAAAAGAATCATATATTGATTCGAAATGATTTGTGTACCAAAAAAAAAAAAAAAATCAGATCTCGGAGCCATTAATTTAAATATTTTTATAAAAATAATTTAATATTTGAAATTATTATTTCACATTATAGATTTGCAAGATTTTTGAAGTTTAATTTTGGAATAATATTAGGTTGGGGAAAAAGAAATCCATTATTTTTACGTGAACTTTATGTAATTTCTTTTGGATTCACTTTGTAAAAAGATTTAAAACAGCTTTCATGTAGATTTTTAGATCTTGTGCATTACGACTGCTGACATGCGGTTAACTTCGATCATTTTTGATATTTTATAGACATTTTCGACGATGCTGTATCCACATGTGAGGTGCATCTCTAACACCAAAAATACCTGAACGGAATCGACGAAACAAAAATTGTACGTAACTGGTTGTTACAGTCTTATATAGAACGATAAACACCTTTCACAATTTTAGCCACCCGGCTATCTTTTTCACCGTTACAAGAGAAAAACGAAAATGTATCGAATTTTCTGTTTGTTGTCTTCCATTTTTAAAACCTTGTACTCGTAACTGAATGAATCAAACAAAAAACCGCAAGAGGATATTTTAGTGTCAAATGTCACCTTTCCAACGAGCATAAATCTGAAATTGTTTGATAGATACCCTACGAGATATCGATAACTACAGACGTCTACCGAAAAAATAATGGATTACTTTTTCCCCAACCTAATATATACATGTATGATAAAATATTCATCATGTCAGTATTTGTGAGTGAAAAGTCGAGACGGTCGAGACGGTATGTGGGTGTTTAGAGCTCCAGAACCGAAGTTCAATCTCCTGTAGGATAAGTGTTCCTGGAAAAGTTGAGTGAAAAGTGACTTACTCTTAGGAAAACAAAAGGAAACCAAACAGCCCCATTTGTCAAATGAAGCAGCCCATTTCTTTCTGAAACCAACATGCCACCCAAATCATTGATAAATCGATCAATAACGTGAACTTAATTTAAAAAATGCAATTATTAGCTCCAGTAATTTTGAATAAAATATCAATGTTAATTAGAAATTTCTGCTATCAAATACTCTTGAAAAACTAATAAAATTTAAAAAAAAATAACTGCAATGATCGATGATAGCAATCAAAATTTTCTTTAGTTAATTAATGGAACGAATGGGAAATTAAAAATTGGTTGAAGAAGAGAACTAACAACGCACACACACACACACAAAATAAATTAAGAAGAAATCGGTTGTAGAAAGAGGAAATAAATTGTTTAATTACAGCGAAAAAGAATTAAATTCGCTATTGATTAATTTCCTTTTCTGAATGAAAATATCAGGAAAAGAGTTACTTTCTCTAATCACCGAAAACCATTTCATCATAAACAAAAATCCTCGCCATTCACGCACGCTTAAGCTTTCAATGAAGCGCGTTCCGGCCCACCCCCAACTCATCAATAGATCTGAGGATCTTCTGCATCGGGATCCACCCATGCGAACACAAGATCGCGTGTCTGGAATATCGGCCAACCCCGAGAGTGAAATCTGCGGTCGGGTGAAACCTAAGCCAAGGCAACGTTCTAAACAGAAAAATATATTGAGCGGCCGCCGAGGTTTCCCTTTTGTTGAAGAAGAGGACACAATTCCTCCCCCCTCCCCCTACAACATCTGTTGCTGTCGTCCCGCTTGACACCTGTTGTCACCCTCAGGCCGACATCTAAACACCTGTTATCCGCGCGTGTCAGACGTGTGCTCCCTTCTCGATGAGCCCTCAAGGAGGATGAAGGTCGGAGGGGTGACGGTCTATTCTATTTCAATAATAACTTCTAAAATACACTTTCCATCAGCACTGGCGAAATTGGAATGACGCCAATTTCGCATGCGTTTCGATAATATCACCACAAAAGAAAATACCTCGCTTTATGAAGAGAACATTTATAGAGTGAAAATAATAAAACATATAAGAGAAATTGCTTTATACTGTTGTCTTTATATTTTAATTACGCATTAAACAGAAAGGAAGGATCTCTAGGATTTATTTACGACTGAACATTAATTCTACTTTAAAATAAATGAATTTAAAAGATATCTCGTCGATGTTCGATTAAAAGTTCATGTGAAGCTGAATTATCTAATACCTTATATATATTAACGAGAATCTAATGTCTCGCAATTGATGAGGAAATTTAAAAGAAGGTACTGGCTCAAGTTTTGACTTCTCTGATGTTTTGATTTTTGACCAAGTTTTGATCTCGTTATCTGAGGACAGCTCAAAATACGAGGCTCTTGACTGTGTTTCACTCCTTCTGTAGGCAGAAACAGACACCCGGCAATGTAATACAATGTATTTTTGAGGAGACAATACTGATTTGATGCTGGACTAATTGAAGTTTGGTGCGTTGAGAGGAAGTAGAAAGCTAAGCTAATATTCCATTAATCCTTATGTTCTTATATCTATCCTTTAATATGGTATGGAAGTCTAAGAAGTAAGAAACCAGCTCATGTATTGGCTCCAACAATCAACTATCCAGTCATTTTGAGTTATGGATGAGGTACCTGGCTGTGTTCAACGACTTCAATTAAAAGAAATAAACAAGCAAACCTATTGCAAACAACCTAACGTGTCATAGTTTTAAGGCAGATTGCCTTAGTGTTAGTTACACCTAAACTCCATTGAGGGCCTATCAGACTTTATAAACAAAGTAGGTGACCCAAGACAATGGAACTAGGAAAAAATTGGGCTTGGAGCATGGTACAAAATGCAACAATGCAGAGGTGCCACATATCTGACAAGCTCAAGAAGAAAAAGAAGATGCCCTAGTACTTCTAATGCAATGAAGACTTGTTTGCATCGAAAGGTTTGAATGGCTGCAATAAAAATCACGTGCCAGAAAAAAGTACTTCTTAAAAAGACAATGGTTTATAAAAATAGAAATTATTACTCGTTACCTTAGACATCTTGTTATATATAATTAACCAAGTAATAGATTTCACTTAATATATAAACCATAGTTTTTTCCCACACTATAAATAATGTCTTATCGTCTGGGTAAAACAACACACAACGTGGATGACAAAAGAAAAAAAGAATTTTATAGAAGTTTGGTCTCATGCAAAAAAAAAAAAAAAATCATTTCGGAAAACGAGACCACAAAGTTGCTTTAATGATAATACACAAATCACTGTATAAAGATCTTACAGAAACAGGTCAATGATTTTTAAGACGTAATTAACAGAATAAACCATCTTACTAAGAAATTTTCATTATGTTACGAAGATAAGAAGATTGATACTGACAATCGTAACTTGATTCTTGAAAGGTAATCTGATTCTTTCGCATCTCACATCCAATTGAAAAGACAAAATAAGAACCAAGCTTTACTGAAAATTTCTTTATTGAAATGCTGATATAGGATAAAATTTTTTAAATGTAATAATCGATGTACTATAGTTGAAAGGCATTTGATTTTGTGTGTCATTGTGCACACTTTTTGAAGATCTAATCCTTATGGAAGATCTTTTGACAAATAAATTTAAAGTGTATCCTGAACTATTACAATATCCATGGGCAAGGTGGGTGTCATACTCTTAAGCAATTGAAATGACGAGCAGAATACTGATGGAAAACCCTTGTGCAAAAAATATCCAAAATATTAAGATTTGAATAAAGAAATGTATGTAGTATTATGTGATCTTTGATTGTTATAATATAAGAGTAATGGATATAATCTTTGGTTGGCAGTTAGATAATTGTATTTTAAATATTAGGTTGGGGAAAAAGTAATCCATTATTTTTTCGGTAGACGACTGTAGTGATCGCTATCTCCTGAGGTATCTATCAAACAATTTCAGATTTATGCTCGTTGGAAAGGTGACATTTGACACTAAAATATCCTCTTGTGGTTTTTTGTTTTATCAATTCAGTTACGAGTACAAGGTTTTAAAAATGGAAGACAACAAACAGAAAATTCGATACAATTTCGTTTTTCTCTTGTAACGGCGAAAAAGATAGCCGGGTGGCTAAAATTGTGAAAGGTGTTTATCGTCCTATATAAGACTGTAACAACCAGTTACGTACAATGTTTGTTTCGTCGGTTCCGTTCGGGTATTTTTGATGTTAGAGATGCACCTCGCATGTGGATACAGCATCGTCGAAAATGTCTGTAAAATATCAAAAAGGGTCGAAGTTGACCGCAAGTCAGCAATCGTAACGCGCAAGACCTAAAAATCTACATGAAAACTGTTTTAAACCTTTTTACAAAGCTAATCCAAAAGAAGTTACATAAAGTTCAAGTAAAAATAATGGATTTCTTTTTCCCCAACCTAATATATAATATTTGAAATAATCTATGAATTATCTAATACATGAAATGATTGAAATGAAAAATGCACTCCTTCAATAAACTCTCATACTATCGGAACGATAATATGAAAGATGGTTAAACCCAAAATCCTTCTTACGACATAAGCATTGGAAATACAGTGATTTACAGGACGATAGAGGGAGACTTTGCTGGTTTTTCCTCGTGCAGAAAATTATTTAAATGGAAATGCATAAGGAGCACTTAGTACGCGTCTGACTTGTAAAATATTTTTGGAACATACATCTCAAGGCGATTGAAGCTATATCGGTGTTTGAATTGATATTTCAATTACCAAAGCTAAATTTGTCTTAAATGTGAAGTACAGATTCTCAAAGGATCATTGATGAAAGGACTTAATCAAGGAGCAAGCTTTTTGGAGGGGAATGCCTCTGGTTCGATTCCAGCCACTGTTAAACAACGGCAATTGTATGTTGAGTATCCATTTTATGTAGCCATATGTCATAATAAACAATCTGAAATTTGTTTTTGCGATACGTGTGTAATTACAGCTTATTATCTATGAAATTGGTTATGGTCTGTTTGTAGTATAAATATGAATATCAAATAGACCATAACACACTATGCACGATAAAAAGCATTCTTATTCGTTCTCTACGCAGCTCTAAATTAACTCATCTGCCTAATAAATTTATTATAACATAACAGACTTATCATAACTCTATGGTAAAATCATAATTTTCAGAATGGTAGTTTCTATTTTCGATCCTGGTCACTATTAAACAATATGTAGAAACTACGTTTTTGTTTTCGAAATCCACGTCAGTTGGGGATGATGTTCATTGGTTTTCTAATTTCTTTTTCATGATTATTGAGGCAGGGTAAATCGATGATTATCGATGAAAAGTTGTCCTGGATGGCTTATATCTTTTCAAATATGTTAAATAAAATTTTTAAATACTCATAAAATTAGGTGATTTGATTTGGATTATAAATTTATAGACATTTTTCAACTTTAAAGCTCATTCGATCCGAATATTCAGCTTAAAACGTATTAGAAAACACTTCAAACATCAATGTTAGTGGTCGGAATCGAAAACATGAGCTATTGAACTCAGATCAGAGAGCAAATAAATCAATCGCAAATTCTGGTTGAGGAAGGGGGGTTGAGTAGAAGATTCCAAAGTTGATACTAGACACTGTATGATAAGGGAGGTTTTTTTTTTTTTTTTTTTTACCTAAAGCATGTATATTCTTAATGACAGGTGCAGGAGTTAAAGTTTCCGAAATTTTCTTTTTGTGATATGTTCACAGTTATCACAATTTCTTCAAATATTGAAGATAGTCTTTTAAGATAAAGTCTCTAAATGCTCAACAAATTAATCATAAATGAATTAATAAATTTCATTTTTAATTAAAAAATAATTTAAATCTTATGGAGATTCAAGTGTCACAAATTTTGCATTAAGAATATAAAGAATTAATAAATATTTTATGGAATTAATTAATAAATATTTTATGGAATTTATTATATTTTTACAAATTACCAACAAATTTCCGAGCTAAAATTTCTTCCTCTAAAAAATGTAAGCAAGCTTCATTTAATATTAGGTATGTATACAGTAGGATCATTATATATACGTATACATTAGTATCATATTAGCATCATTTATTCATCAATCCTTGTAAAATAAGTAGCACATTACCACAATGCCAATAAATTAAAAATTAAACTGAACTCAGTGGCACTCTCCCAAGTGGCCAAAATCTATATTGGTCATATCTGTATTCTTGACCGAAAGCTCTGTGGTGCGAAGCAAATGTCCCTTTTAGGTGGTCAGACTAATGTGAAGCTCCAGTGTTTAGTTTCCAAGCATGCTTGTTAATCAGTTTTATAGACCTACTGAAGAACAATGTTGACTAATAATAGTTGTTACCAAAAGTGGTTCTAAGCATTTTAATATATGCCATCTCTTTATCTTCTGGGAGAATGTTTTCACACATAAAAGGACGTATCCCAATGTAGTAGGGAGGATGAAAATTTTAACAACCTTATGAACCAACTCAACAGAAGGACAACAGCCATCTTCCTTTGTTCAACACTAACTGAGATCTTCTACTTCAAAAATCAGGCTTCTATCAATAGACCATGGAGAATTCCATAATACTAATATAAAAATTGCTTGAAAATATTGCGCGATTCTTGAGAATTTAGGGCGTTTTCTACCTTGTTGGGATAAATAAACTTTCAAATCTTTGCAAGTTTTAACGAAAAGCAGTAATTGATAATATATTCCTCTTGAACCAACTCAATTTTATTTCTTGTTTTTTAACTTGAAGATGCATTTGACCTCTCAGAATCAAACTTATCAGTAAGCTATTTAACTTTTCCTGTTAGTTTTAGTGTATTTAAACTTTTACTAACTTTAATTAAATTTTTAATTGAATTTAAAAATTTTTTTTCAATGAAAGAATCTTGCTCCTGTAAAATATAGAGAAATATCTAGTAATTTTTCTTTTGAAATGAGTGTAATAGTTTCTGTAAAATTCCCATTGAAGCATGTGGTTTATAAATCTGAGAACAAAAGCTTAAATTTATGGATCAATTTTATTGTCATTTTAATTTAAATTAATATTTAAAACAACATTTCATATCACCTATAAATAAATTAAAATATATACGTAAGTAAATTTGACTCTCTATAAATTTTATTTTTTAATGAATTTCTATGTTATATTACAAATTTATATAATAATAAAAGATTCACAAAATTTGATTCATTTTTAATTAGATATAAGTTTATATAAATTTGTTTTATGTAACTCTAAAACTATTGATTTGTCCGGAAAGTTCGAGCCAATATTTTAGGACAATTGAAACGCAGCTCATTTTTAAATACTGATATACATTTATTAAATTATATAGGTACCATTCTGCTCTACAACTTTTCTCCATCTTTCGTGTAGCTTGAGAATTCCATTCTTCCAGAACCTCTCAGATTTCTCGGCAAAATATTTGTCCAAATGAGTTTTGATCTCAACGGAAGAGTCGAAATTTTTCCCATTTACAGAAATCTTTCTTATAGTATCCTCCAGCATCCTCGCCATAAAAAGCCCATATCTTATTTGCCACTTGTGTGGCAATTTTACCCTTTCTGAAAAAGAAAAGCATTAAATGCCTGTAATGCACTTTATTTGCCACCATATTACAAAAATGAAAAAAATTAACGAACCATAAAAAACTTTTTCCCAAATATGACTGAAGCTATTTCTTTTAGAATATGTACACATGTCATTTGTTTCAATAATTGTGATATATTCAGTCAAATCTCTCGGGCTGCCTACTGAAAATCGGCACGAACTTTCCGGACAACCTAATATATGTTCGAAAACTATTCTCTCTCATTTGAAGGTTTAAATTAAATAACTTTTATTTGCTTCCATATTTATTTAAAGAAATAAAGTATACATGACAATTAGAATTAAGTGGTTATTTTTTTAAAGTTTCTCTTTAATTGAAAAAAAATTAATATATTTGGTTCACAAACATTTGAAACACTAGTATAGAATTTAAAGATTGTTATTTTATGCATGGATTTCACGAATCTATAATTAATTTTTAAGACTTACAGCAAAAAATAACTTTAAAAGAAAAGAAAATATCTGAATTAAATCCTACAGCAACACTCGCTTACTCTTTGAATGTTCCAAATCGAACTAATTAAAAATATTTATTGATAATATTATCTCCAAAAAATCTTCATTAATGATTTAGAATAAACTTTGAAATATTTGCTTTTAAAGTAAAATGTTCAGAGAATTGGAAATATAAGATGGTTTTTTTTTTAAATAATTACATAAAACTTAGCAGAAAATATCAAAAATAAAGGGAATATTAAAAATAATCCATTCCTTTTAAATATTCCAATTATTCATAAAAATTACGAATAATCCGTGTTGAAATACTTCCTTTTTTTGAAAATTAGTTGTAATTCCTAATTGTCAAACAAAAATGATAATATTGATTGCAAACTAATGACCATAAAAATATTTTTCCAATGTTAAAATTGAAAATTTTTTGTTCTTCCGTATTTAAAATTTCTTTCATTTAATATTTATTTGACTAAATTCAGTTTAATCATTTTCTAATAATTACAGTGCTACATAAATGCAATTGTGATACTAACATTAGTTAATATTCAGTTTGTATTTGTTAGCAATTATTAAGTAACTCTTACTTCATAGGTGTTCTAAATTTTTATTACTATTCTTTTTTTGGTTTTTTCAATACTTCTGAAGCAAGTTTAGTTGCTGTACTACAGGACATATAGAATTCAAATGGTGAGATTCGATTACTTCCGGTTCGGTCTGGTTTGGAAAAAAAAAACTGTTAGATCTTGAAAAGAAAATCAAAATCATCCAATATGTCCAACTTCTCAACACGAATTTCAATTTTGTTGTAAACCTAACGAAACCTACTCAAAAACTGATACATGATGGTTGAAATTGGTAACTTAATATTGAATCAAACTGGTGTGCTTAACGAGCGTCAAAATTACAATTATATGAATACCTCACACACATAATGCTTAGATATAAAACCTTGAACCATATATTTTTAAGCCACATTGAACTTATTCATAAATTTCAAAACTGTCACGTTTCTGATTTTTTTTTTGGGGGGGGGGGTTAAAAGTGAAACTTAAAATATAGTCTTTTTCTTTTATTTCTAAATTCAAATTCGAGAACATTTTCTTGCCTCTTAATATTTAGCTTCAAATTTTGCTTTTTCGGAATGTCAGTATGCTTCCATGAATGATGCATGAAAGAACAAATCGACTTGTGATGAAAATATATGTATTAGTTTAAATTCGGCTTTTATTCAAATGGAGGTTCGAAACACAATAAAGCCTCTTCTTGTGTTTCAAGAGAGGGCGCCACCTTACCTCAGCACATCTCAATCTGCTCTGCCTTCACAGCTCCAGCGGGTAAGTGAGAGAAATAAAAGATACACATTTTAAAATTTGAACTCACCGCATGAATTTTGAAGAAATATGTTCTTTGAATGTTAATATTTAGAATTTCTTTTTGAAGTCAGTTTTCTATTCGGTAGTTTTGGATTAAACACTTGACGTTGTGGATATAAAATATAGTGGGCTCCAAGTTTAAAAACATATATACTCATTTCTAAAGTGACATTATTAGTAAACAAATCAAAGGAAATGAGGAAAAATTAGCATTTACTTTTAACAAAATTTAAAACACAAAGAAATTAATTATCTTAAAATCATGGTATATGTTTATTATAGTTTACTTTTATAACATTCGTTAATTGAAAGAAATATAGGAACAAATTTTAAAGAAGCTCCAAGTCAATTAACCTAACACAGCTCATTCTTTTACAAAGACAAATTATCACTGCATTTTAAATGCATTAAGTATCATGTTTCAAGAGAACTGTTACTTAGAACCAAGACTACTTCCATTGGATAAACATTTCTAAAGACGACATAACAATTTCTGTTTTCTAATCATCATTCTCAAATAATTACGAAAGTAAAAAGAGTAAATAAAAAATCTCTCATTGTTATAATAATCTCTCATTGTTAAATTAAAATATAAATCAACTTCTCATTCTTGTGTAACAGATAATACACCTAACTCCATGAATACATTTATATCAGGACTTAATTTATTCTTAAGTTACTTGTTATCGAGAGTTAGGTTCATTATATAAGAAAACAGCTTACACACACAGCTTGCTTAATTCATATATAAATCTTTGACTTGATATAAGAATTCCTTACAAGAAATAGTATTAAAAACCAGTAATTTCCTAATAAAGGAAACGAGTTAAAGAGAATATGTTACTCCACGTTTTATCTTCTAGATTGACTTTTCATAGATACTGTGCCATGTGTCGCAGGCCCAGATCAGAAAACACAGGCAGCATACCGAGGTAAATATATGCTTAGAAGCAGGGGTACAAGCTCTCATGTCTCGTTACTCAACTATTGCTGGGTTTGATCCTGGTACCTTTCATTCCGAAGAACGTGGATGATTGAAACCAATTGTCACAAAAAATTAACTAAAAAGATGGTATGAAATTTGGTATGAAAATTTAAAAGGTATTACAAATACATTAATTCAAAATCATGCATCTTATCCTTGAGTATACGTTTCTGAATTCATGTATAACAATAGAAATGTTTCCGAATTTTATTCATTTTAATTCTTAGCAACACTTGTAATAAGCCATTGCAGATTTTATTTCATAATAGACATGGGAGCAAAGCATTATGGCCTTAACAGCTTAAAAATATAAGAGTTATGATATACATAATATTAATATTATAGATAATATAATCTAATTAAGAAATATTAAATAATATATATAATATAAAAATAAACCACAAATAATTAATTTTAACTATTTCGAATGGGTTAATAATATTAAGTTATCTGTCCTGTCATAATTAGTCAGTAGAAATTATTTCTTTTAGTATAATAGCAGCAAACACTAATCATCTTTATACCAACAAAATTTTTTAACGTATTTTGATCATGCTTATTTCATTCTGCTGCTATTTCATTGTTAAATGGTTTTGATATAGTTATTTAATATTGTGTGTATGTTTCATTGATTATGCAAGTTGCTTAGACAGATAAGTTTTCTTCTCGCGTGACTCAAATATGGAAAAGAAAGTTCCCGGTCAAAAACTTAAAAAATATTAGTTAAAAACTACTTCTGATTATAATTGAAAAGTAAAGACAAAAGCTCTGCTTGTTGTAAGATAAAACCATCCATGGTTGTTCATATTACGGCCATCAATAGGTTTCTAATATATTCGATAATCAATACCATTTTCATCAAAATTTTCAACAGTCAGAATTCTTATTATATATCAGTCATTTTCAGCAGCGACTGACTGTGATTCTTTTTTATTTCAGAAAATGCACAAAAGGCATCCAACTATCTCATAACTTGTGATAAATCTTATCCTTCTCTATTCTGACCATGTCACGGGACCATAGTAAACTTTTAACCACTTTCGCTGACAAAGAATTCAACGATGTATGTACCAGAACAGTCCAGAATAACTAGTTGTTATATAGAATAACATTATATATGACGATGTATATACTACGTCATTGACGATTCTGTGACAAAAGCATTACGACGTAGGTGGCACGTCTTTCCAGCGTTAAAGTGATAAGACTTCCTCAACAAGAATATCTTTAATTGGGATCAGATATCAAACCAGTTACCTTCCAGATAGAAAATTGACTTCCTTTTCCATCAGACTATCGTGGTTCACACTCAAATCAAGCTATCTTCTAGGAAACAGTTCTTTGCGTTTTCTTAAATCTTGAATACTAATAAGATTTACCAAGAACCATCGGAGTTAAATTCTTTGTAATAGAAAAAAAAATCACGTTCATTCTAATCTCTATTTTACCTGTTTTCTTATTAATTTCGATTGAAATTTTCTTTCGCGATTAACAAATAATTCAATCTGGCAATCCTTCATAATCTAGATTTTGATAGTTTCAAGTTGAAACTCAGACAATTTCTTTTTTTGGTATTCTTACTACGACTTACTTGCTAGGAAACAGATATTTTGAATCCGCGAAGACAGTTTTCGTGAAAGATCAGAATTTCTATTCCACATATTCCGCACTCATTTTCAAGCAAATTCAAAATAGCTCCATAAAAAAAGATTGATTTTCTAAGCGATTTTTCAGATAAGTACACTACAAAATTTAAAAGCTAAAATTTTATCTTTTTCGATTTCAATTGATGAGTTTCTTCGACTTTTTTTAAATCCCATCTGGGAAAATTGATTTAAAAGAAATTGAATTCATAAACCAGAAAACCAACTTTTATATTTCTTTTTTTAAAAAAAGATTTGTATTTTGAAGATTAAAAAAGTAATCGAAATTTTACAGACTTAGTTCAACAAGAAGCGCAATATTTTTTGTTATAAGTTATAACACAAAACTTAAAAAATGTGCTATGTTTGAATATTTAATCATATAATTAGTAAAATAATACTAGTAATTTATGTATTTATTTCTTAAAATTATCATTTTATTATTTTCAATTTATTAATGAAATAAACAGTTATTGATTCTGTAAGCTGGAGAGCGAAAATGACGTCCTTGTATTCAGATGTGATCTAAATTCAGTCAAAACAGTTAGCCGAATATTAAGAGTGATTATGTATGTTAAAAGTTTCGTAGAATCAATTTTTTACCCGTAGATATAATATGGAGACATGTCTGCTAACTTAGATGCCGTTTTTAAAACTTCACCAAAGTTTAAAATTATGATACTATTTGGCTGTATTTAGAAGTTTTGGTAGGCAGGAATATGCCACCAGAAATTATCACAACCGTCAAATTTTATTTGCATATTCACAGTTTGTGTTTCTTAAACCACGTGTCATTTATACACATTCAAGTGCCAGAAAACTGTCATATCTACCTCTTATTGTGTAAGCAAGCATAAGTCCCTGAACAGAGCTTGGCATGGACTCAATAATAACTGAATGTATCCTGAAGACAATTTACATCATGAATTCTCCCAAGCAATCTCAAAATCATAAGATTGTCAAGTGGTGATTTTTTTCTGGATGACACACATAAGAAACTCTAAATATGGTCAATGATGTACGTGACTGAGACATTTTAGATGGCCAATGGAAGTCTCTAAAATCAGAGACCTAATCTTGAAGCAGCTTTTACCAGTTTGTATACCATTGTCTTGGATTTGTTCATATCTCTCAAAAAGCACTATTGACATTAATAGATGTAGGTGATTAGACAGGATGTTGTCATTTTCTCCTATGTCTAATTCATATCTACCAAAACTTTTATGCCCTACCTCCAATTTCTCATACTCCATACCATTTTCACAAAAATTTCAACCGCTTGAACAGGCCCCTGTTGACATGCATGGTCCATAGATTTATGAAGATTTCTCCATAGTTTATACGTTCATTTGTTGATGCCATTAAAATTCGTCTGACCTTCCAATATATTTCCAGTCATCGACATTCCAGGGGGTGTGTGGGTGAATCAAAGTGAAGTGGAAAGATTTCAACGGGGAATCCACAATGGTATACGAGTGAGCCTTCGGTTTTGAAAAGCCATAGCAATGCTTTATTTGTTTGCTTTTCGCTTTAAAGTCACGCTTTCCATATCCTGATACAATTAACACAGCTTGCGATTAATAATACCAGGACCTAAAGTTTAAAGTCCATTCAGATTACTACAAACATAGATGTCCGAAGTGGGTATTAAAAAAAACTGCTGAATTAAAAGAACAAACAACTAATAAGTCATATGTTAACTTGGCACTATACTAGTAATATCTAGCACAATGGTTCGTATATTGCCACTTGTTGATGTCCTACCTCTAAAATCCGCGAGAGCTTCAGTATGTGTTGAACATCTATTTTGTTTAAATCTCATTAATTGTTGATGATGGAAATTTAAACAAAATAAATATTCTTTCCTTAAAATAAAAATTCCCTTCTTTCAAAGACTTTTTCGCTGTCGTATTATTATGTAGGAATTGTTGTGTTTTACTTAAAGTCAATATTCACTTTATTCTTTTGCAATGATTTTGGACAAAAATCAATTGAAATTTCATCGCTATCTTACACAATGTTTACTCGGAAGTACAGTGTCTTATATCTCGTGCACCAACTATAACAAAGTTCGCAATGTTTTCAGCTGCTTAATTTTGACGGCTGAAAAGCTGCTAAATACAAACAATCAACTCATAATTTTGAATTAATCAACTAGTAATTTCATTGTAATTGAAAAAAAAATATAAACAATTAAATCAAATCAGTAAATTAATATTAATTTTAAAAAATGAATAGCTATTTTTCTAGAATTCTTAAATACATAATTTCTATTCTCACACACTCCAGCTTGTTCCATTGTATAACGAATAATGGAGTGTAGTTTGATTACATAAAAATAATAATACTTTGCAAACCAGGTCTTATATAGTTAATGTAGCTACTGTTACATCACTGCATAATAGTCACAGCTTAAACTCCCAATAAACTGACACATCTTTAGTTGAAATCTAACGATTCATTTTTGCATAAAGTATAATAAATAAAACAATTTATAAATGCATGATTATTCACAGAAATAATCTTTTACGAGCAATCAAATTGCAAAAGCTATTACTTTTTATAATTTCGACTGCATCTGGGGGAATAAAATTTTGTTTTAGATATCGTGGGATTGTAAACTGTATGCTCTTTAATATTTACTAGCTGAATAACGAAAATATGCAAAATTTAAAGAGTAAATTAATAAGCAGGATTTTCAAAAAAAAAAAAATCAGTGATAAAGAAAAAATAACTTTTTGTCAAATTTCTATTATATTGTTACTTTTTACTTAGTCAGTAGGAATTAAAATTATGAATGAACGTAAAATATCACAAAGAAATTTGCTTCGAAATTTTCAACTCTGAGAAAATACAAAGAAGCTGTCATAAAATTAACAATAAAATTAATAAATTTATTAATATAAAATTAATAAATTTGTATGAAGAATTGGCTTATATACGTACTATTTGAATATATCCTTAGTTATACTTATGATTATTAATTTTTTTCTTTCACATTATCCTTTTTACTTGTTAATTAGTGTCTATATGGATAAATAAAACAAGTCAAATGACAAACCATTATTTATATGCATAAATGTAATATATGCAAATAAATAGTTAATGTTTAGTCCAAAACTAAATCTAAAACTTCAATAATTCGTGTAAGAAAGCAAATTTCGATTTCACAGTTTATAGGCGAAAATTTAAAGGAATTTATATTAATTATAAAGCAAACTGATTTAAAAGATTAAAATAACTAAGATATTGGTTCTTATGCAGTGAAACCCATTTGTTTCAAAATTATTCAAAATGATTTAAAGTATTAATAATACATCTTTATTACAGATATTCGAGCTGGCATCTGAATATTAAGCATTTCTGCTTTCAGTTCACTGGTTCATAGGTTCGATTTCCAACTCAAACTTAGATATTTGTAGTAACTGGTATCCAATTTAACGTGTAGGTTTTGAGTCAATTAACTGTCATGCTCGAAAAATGACCGCAGTTGATCAAACCAAACCTAATGAATATCTATTGTATTTCTAACTTCATTCAAAGTATAGTTGTAATTATCAAAAGATGAATCTTTAGAAACCAAAAATGATTTTAATGGACAATGATATGCAATGGTTCTACTAAAACGTAATACCAATTTTTTAAAATTTAATTTTTATATACTTCCAGTTTGCATTATGCACACAATCATAAATTGAGTTTAATCATAAATTTAACAGATTACGCAATAATGCAGTCGATTGGAGGACTGGTAAAGATGCTATAAGTAATGCTGACTATATAAATTATACACATAATATTTGATAAGCTATAGTTATTATTACAAGCTATAGTTATTGTTACTCAAACTAATTTATAAAGATAAAGAATAGTAATCCTTCATCTAATTTGTTCTGCTCTATTTATTTCTTATATAGTTTTGTAAATGTAATTTCTCTGTGGATAAAGCAGTATTTTTCTACATTATTTCTCATCTACTATTTCCTTATTTTTGCAACATATATTATACATATACGCGATGATTAACAAATATTTAAAGAAATTATCAGTGAGACCTTAAATGTCAGGAAAATAATGTTAAAAAATTGTTGGAAAACATTAAATTAATGAATGAATTTGAAAAAAGTAGAGTTTTATTTCTATCAATATATTAAAAATTTCAACTAAAAATAATTAATTATATTGTTGTAATAAAGCTGAAAAATAATTAATTAACTAGGAAATTTTAAGAAATTATTTTAAATCTGTTCGTATTACTTAAATATTTAAAAAATTTATTTATTAAAAGATTTAAAATAAAAGAAATAATAATATAATATATTAATTAAAGTATCTATTTACAACAGAAATAACAAAAGTAGCTTAAATAATAATAAGAATAAAATTATAATAAAGCTGAAAATTGAATAGAAACCCAACTGTTTATTTACATATTTATCTAAGTAAGTATACTTTACACACACACACACACACACACACACACATATATATATATATATATATATATATAGTGTTTACCATATCTTGCTGTTTTGTGGAAAATTTTTGGTTTAATTTTATTTTAAAAATGTTTAAAGAAATGTGATTAAATTTGGTCATTCTCTAATTGGGAAAAAATTTAGGGCTCAAAACTTTATTTATTTCTCTAAATAAAATATTTTTTTTATATTTTTCAATCAAAATAAAAACAAAATAATAAACGTACGACGTAATATAAAAAAAAAAAAGGAACAAGGGCACTAAAGAAAAATTGAGGAACTGCACCCGTAAAACTCAGCCTTTTCGAAAATCTAATAACCGAAAAAAACTAAAAGAAGCGAAAGTAAAAATGCAGCCATGATTGCGAAGTATATCAGGGCAGAGGATATTTTATAGTGATTCCACGTGCTTGTAAATGACTACTTTTCCCTCTGCAATGGATTTAATATTGCATGAACAAGCATTCTAATAAAACGTCAGATATAAGCTGCGCTACTCTTCTATTTATGGCTTAAAAGCAAATATTTATGTATTTCATTTCCCATTGCAGAGGAGAACGTTGCCATTTTTGTTTCCCTTCAAGCTTGAATTGTAAGGATTTCGGGAGGCTGCCATTTTTTCCAATATAAATTTTTCTTTCGAACTGAATATAAGAAGTATTTCGAATGTCACTTCCCATAAAGAGAATTCTATAGCTGCTCCTTCCTCTTTGGCGAATGGGAAATTTATAGCCGTTCCAGAGTCCGATGTGGATTTGACATGTTTGATGGGAACGGCTTATCTGCTACTATTTGTCATTTCGGCCATTTCTCTCTTATTTTAATCTTGTTCTTTCCTTTATTTTTTTTTTCATCATGTGGAATTCTGGGTTTTAAAAGATTCTTAGCTACATAGACGGTAGGAGACACATTTATCACGTCCAAATTATTTCGGTTGCAATGACGAATGAAAATATCAAATATCTATTAAGTTTTCTCTCTCTCTTCCGTTAACTTATATTATTTGAAAATTAATCACAGTTATTGGAAGAAATATTTCGGCAGCTGTCCTTTCATAAAAAGATTTTCTATGTTCTTGTTGAATGCTCTAAAGTAATATTTACATTATATATAAGAAAAGTTATTCATTAAACATGATGGAACAATGTTCGCTGTAAATCATATTACAGACTATTTGCTCGAATAAAGTTCCCAAATACTGGTCAATGCCTCCATATTTTAAAACATTGTCTAATGACGAGGTCAATGCCTAATCTAATCTGCAACCCTTCTCTCAAACCAGGATTACACCAAAGGAGAGACAATGGTACTTACAGTATATTCAGTGTGCAAAATTCTTATTCAATGATGTTGAGTTAAGTATTCAACCCGTTACTTTTCCGATGTGAGAACTATACCATTTCCTTCAAACTACACCATTGAGAATTTCTATTTATATTTTTTTAACTAAGATGGAAGTTACTGTGTGTGTGTGTGATATTCAATCTCAATTTCTAACAGAATTATCATGATAGTTTAGTGAGTACATGAATCCTTTTCATATCCAGAATGTAATAAGTTTTGTTTCATTCAGGAACCGTCGAAAATCGATTTTTCAATTCTGCATCATATACATACATCGGAATAATACATAATAATTTTTCAAATTTTTTTTTTTTTTTGGGAGACATTTTAATAAAAGATTTAGTCGATTAACTATTTTTCAACCAAGCAGAACGTGGTATGTATTCAGATACTTCAACTTATCGGGGAACATTTGCTTCTCTGTAACATTTAATGTGTTCTAGCAAGTATTTCTACATTTTTGTAGAGAGTGTTACTATTATGGAACATTCAAATGATAATTAAAAAGTTCTTCGTTAAACAGTTGATAATTCAGATTATCGTCAAATTTTCTTTATAATTAAGAAATTTTTTCGAAATTTTAAAACTAAATAATTATAACAGAAACACAACTTAGAATTAAGTTATCATTTAGGATCAAAAATAAACTCTGAAAAGCTAAAATAAAATTTTTTTAAAATAAATATTGGAATTAAGATATTACCGAATGATGTTGGTTTTAAGCCTTCGAGAAGTGTATTTTCGAGATATATTTACTTTTAACTTGTTGCATATTTTTTACATTATTTTTATAAATATTTTTCCAGTGTACTTTTAAAACAAATTTAATTGGACTCTATGATATATATAATCATTATTCATTGAAACCAAGTGTGAATTTCAAATACAAAAATAAAAATCAGAGTGGCACTGATGCTTATCTTTTTTTATTGATTAATATGATATTAATCTGGGAATTACTTAGCAGAAAGAAACGATTTTACATTAGGTACTTAATATTTCTTAAGGAAATATAATTGCAACAATGTGTTGGTAATGTCTGTTTTAACACAAGATTAAAATGTTTTCGAATTAAAATGACGGAAACAGGATTATTACATGAAAAGTAAAGAATTATTTCTATTAAAATTTCTAAAACTAACATGAGAGTATTTTTTTACCAATAATGAAATTTGGGAATAACAACAGCCTTATTTTAACTCTACACACGATAAAATTAACTTTTTGTTAGCTTTTCTGAAATCCATTAATAAAAGAATTTGAAAGATAACAAGGTATAAAAAAATGCCGAATAAGGTATTCAGCATTTTTGCAGTAAGTATAATTAATATTTCTTAGAGAATTCATGTTTTTGTAACAACGTATCAATATTTTAAGTTTACATAACATGACAGTCTTTTGATATTATAAAGATAGAAGTATCGTTATCATGTAACAGGGCAAAATATTGTAGTATTTCTGTCATTTATTATTTTGTAGGATATCCTGCAGCATTTACAACAGCTCTTAGATGTCTAGGCATAGAGTTTACCAGTTTTTTTGTAATATTCGCATCAATGTTTCTACATTTATCCATCATTATTTTTTTTCGGTTTTCTTATTAATGTCGTGTCTTCGTACTCTAACCTATAGTTCTCTCCAAATGTGCTCCACCGGGTTTAAATCTGGTGACTCAGGTGGTGTTTTCAGAACTTGTGGACATTTATAGATACACCAAAAGCGAACGTTGTGGGCTGTGTGCTTGGGTCGTTATCCAGATAAAAAATAGAGTTGTTTCGAATACCCAAATTTTGGGTGGATAATTTTAAATTGTATTTTAAAATATTTAAATAAAGAGCATGGTTCATTATGCCTTCAATAAATACTAAATTACCTAATCCTGATGCTGACATACACCCGTACACAGGACACCTCCACCGCTATGCTTTAGTGTTCCAAACTAAGTCCTGGGACTAAGTTCCTCATTTTTTCATCTCCATACAATTAAACGCCTATCGGAACCAAAATGTTAAATTTTGGTAAGACAAATTAGACATGATTCCAATACGCTTCGGGCTTATTTATCATTGATTTTGCAAAGGAAAGCGTAAGCTACCTTGGTTTTGCACTTACTAGAAAATTTCTTCGAGCAGAGAGCCCATGTAATCTATCGCATTTGAGAAATCGTCGAACAGTTTCATGTGAAAATGAAGTAGAAAATTTTTCAGTAAATTCTGTAGAAATATTTACATCATTCAAACGTGGACTTTTCACAAATTTTCTAACTATAAATCTCTAATCACGTTGAGTTAACTTTGCCAGGGGACCACTTCTTATCTTATTTTTGATCTGATTTTCTTCCTTAAAGTGTTTTATCAGATACTGCACTGTAGAACGGGGTAAATTTACTAGTTTAGTGATATCCTGGATGGATTTTCCACTTATGATGAAAAATTATCAATTTTCGAATGCTGTTCGTGGTTTGCTTACGACAATGAGCCATTTTTATATATTATATAAAATATAATGGAGTAAGACAGCAAAGAACGATGTCAAACGATTTTTTAAACATCCTCAAAATGAAAAAATAAAAAAAGTGCCTGATGAAAATTTTATTTATGAAATTTTACGAAAATGTTTCGGTGTAGGATATATTTTGTGGCTTGTTTTATCTATGATTACTTGCATTTTCAATTTTAGACTAAGAAAATTAGTCAATATTAATAAACAAGAATTCTGGTTTTATTCAGAATAGTATGGAGGAGATATGAAAAAGATATTAGCTTTATATTCGATCTCAATTCCAGACTACAGTGCTTTTCGAAATATGAATATCACGTGATAAAATAAAATTCTTCTTTTAACTTTTCCGAAAAAAATAAGTTAGAAAAAATATAATATCAGCAGTTAATTTTCATCCAAAAATGGCTCATAGCACTTTAGTTCTGAAAATGTTAAAATCTACTTCATCAGCTTTTTGGAAATTCATCAATCGAAGATTTACAAGAGAATTTATTATTGTACATTTTTCCATTAGATTCAACTAATAGATTTTAAAGGAACATGCATTTGTAATAATATATTTGTATTTTAAGGATGCAATCTATTAATATTATAAAGAATTAAGTTTATGATTATCACGTGAATGACCAAAAATACTTCTTTTAATATTTCAAAAAAAAAAAAAAAAAAAAAAAAAAAAAGAATAGGATTGAAAACATTTTTGATCTATGATGACTTTTCAACATAAAATTGCGCTTACTAGTTTAATTATGCAAATAATAAAATGAGCTTTTTATCAGCTTTTGAAGATTATTAGCAGGAGTCAGAAATTTAAGAGAACAAACTAAATTTTGTACAAGGCAATTAATATTTCTGAAATCCCATAAGGTAATTAAAGTTTCTTAAAGAAATATAATTGTAACAATGTGTTCGTATTTTGAGTTTAATATAAGATTAAAATAAATTGGTATTATAATGATGATTATCATATGCAAAGAAAAATCCCTTCCATAACGTTTCCAAAATAGATATGAGAATATCATTTGCCAATAATGAAATTTCGTAATAAATCGGGCGATGTTTTAATTTTGCAAACAATAAAATCAACTTTTTGTCAGCTTCTCTGAAATTCATTAATAGGAGTACGAGATTTAAAAGAGAACACCATCAAGAACGCTTTTGCGTAGGTAACTAATGTTTCTAAAGTTTTTTGTTTTATAAATAATTGCTTTCGGGTTCAGTTCATTGGGAAGGAAAGAGGGTAGGAAGGTAGTTCTTTTAAAACTAATTCGAAAGAGATAAGCCTTATCTAAATAGAAGGGAGAAATTTCGCACTGATACAGTGGCAACAATTTCCGCTTTTATTTAAAACGTAAAATTTGTTTCTCGTTTTGGGATTTAGAGAGAAAAAAATGGAAGACAATATTAAACTACTTCTGATTAGGTGTCAGAAAACCTTTTGTTTAGTTTTCTGAAAAATTAATCGATTTAGTCGCTATATTCATTTTCTCTTTTTAATGGGTCCTGTTGCACGAGAAAACGAAATTAATTTTCGAAACTTTATTCGTTCTTTTCTTTTGCCTCCGCATCGTTTTAATTTAATTGATAAGAACCCTAATCAAACTCCAAATTAATTTAATCACGGAGTTTTCTCGAAATTTTAATATCGAATAACGCTGGAACAACGGAAAAATTTCTTTTTATTTTTAATATGCTCCTAGATGTTTTTCATTTTTCTTACACAGATACTAAATAGAACGAATTTCAATCAATGTTTTATTTGTTTTGGAATTTATTTTCTAATTACCGATTCCGGAAAGTTATTCGCTAGTTTAATTTAATAGAAACATATGCAATTACCGGGATAGAATCGATGCATTAATTACTTTTGAGCGAAAGAATTTGTAAAGAATTTTTTTCAAATAATGCATAAAAGTTAATTTTAAAAATGTAATATAATGGAATTTGGCGAATATATGATTAATTTTCAATTAAGGAGCTCACTACATTTCAAAGTCTTGTGAAATCTAATTACATTTTGTTTAATGTTTTCGGAAGTTATGTAAATTTTTACTTTTGAAAAGAATAATTATCATTTTCTATTTGAATTTCATTGTTCTTAAGATATTAGCGGGAAACAGAATTCTTATGACTTTCGGAAAATGGACATTAAATCTCTTGTGAAATCCAGAATTCATATTTTATATTTTTACGAGGAAATACTTAGTAAAAAAAGTTTTAATAAATGGATAAATTATAATACTTGTCGGTTGCAAATAATAGACATTATTTATTCCGTCATTAACTGGAAATCACGAAGCTTTTGTAATCTCTTAGAACAAAATACTTTCTAGAATTTGTTAATTGCTTGAATTGTTTACGAATAATTAGAATAAAATAACGTAAATTTACTGAAAAATGCAAAATATTTTCTCTCATTATTTCAAATTTGCGATAATGAATGAAAACAGGATTAAGAATTATATGAGGTTTTCAAAAATCTCTAATTTTGTTTTTTTCAACTACACAAGTAATTACAAAATTCCGTATGCGGTTAACTGTAAAAATTATATTCAATAAACTAATTATAACTTGTTTTGGTATGTAATTATAAAACTTACTTTTACATTCAAGCATAATTAACTATTATAATACATACATTTAAACATGATAAATTATTACAGTAAAATTATAACAAATTTTAAATAAAAATTACATAATTAATTAAATACATGTAATATACTAGCAATATATCTATTTTTCTCTTTTTTATACTAATAGAATAATGAGCTCATTTGATTATTGATTAAGCATTTTAAAGAATGAGGTATTTATTTGATTATTTTTATTGATGAAAGGAAGGAAGAGTTCTATCTGGACTTACCACTTTTTTAATTACTTAGTGAATCTCATGTATATATTATGATTCACAAAGTAACAAAAGGATAGTTATAAAACGTTATGTCAAATTATGTGAAAGGCACAATTAGAAGTTTAAGTATCTGTTTATTGTTACAACTCCATTTTAAGAAAGACATTAATAGGATTTTACCCACATTTAAAATACAATTTTCCAAATGTTACGTTTGGAATATTAGGTTGGGGAAAAAGAAATCCATTATTTTTACGTGAACTTTATGTAACTTCTTTTGGATTCGCTTTGTAAAAAGGTTTAAAACAGCTTTCATGTAGATTTTTAGGTCTTGCGCGTTACGACTGCTGACATGCGGTTAACTTCTATCATTTTTGATATTTTACAGACATTTTCGACGATGCTGTATCCACATGCGAGGTGCATCTCTAACATCAAAAATACCCGAACGGAATCGACAAAACAAAAATTGTACGTAACTGGTTGTTACAGTCTTATATAGGACGATAAACACCTTTCACAATTTTAGCCACCCGGCTATCTTTTTCGCCGTTGCAAGAGAAAAACGAAAATGTATCGAATTTTCTGTTTGTTGTCTTCCATTTTTAAAACCTTGTATTCGTAACTGAATTAATCAAACAAAAAAACACAAGAGGATATTTTAGTATCAAATGTCACCTTTCCAACGAGCATAAATCTGAAATTGTTTGATTGATACCTCACGAGATATCGATCACTACAGGCGTCTACCGAAAAAATAATGGATTACTTTTTCCCCAAACTAATATATTTGTTTATTGTTTATATGCGGTCTGCAATTAATTTTATTACAACACTAAAACGTAATTTTTCCAAGATATTTTTATAATATAAACTATACTAGGCAAAATGCACGTAATGAATTAAAATTTAAGATTTATTTTAAAAATATTTAGATTTGCATGACAATCTATACATTTACTCACAAAATTTTAATCTAAAGATTATATTTTATATCAATGTTTATTAATTTGTCACATTTTTTCGTCTCTGGAAACATGCTATACATAATACCGTACATTATAATTGTTCATAAAAAAATAATAGATCTCTAAATGTTTTGGCAAACTAATAGATGTTAGTATAATTTACATTAAAACATCTGTGTAATTTGCTAAACATTCAATTCATTATTGCTTAAATATATCTTTCAAATAAATATAATGTTAAGCATTTAGTTTAATTTTTAATAATATAATGTTGATAATGGAAATTTAACGTATCCACTTGATGAAATTATTAATTACTTGATTAGTTTTGATTCATTTGATTTATTCAATGGTTATTTTTGGAACGTGAGGTCTAATTAGACCGGAACCTACAATTTAAAACAGTTTCAGAATCACTGCACACATCCAAACCAATGGAGGGATTCGAACCCATGAACTATTGACCAGAAGATCAAACAGCCCTTATCACTTAATTATTAAAACCAATTTATTATCACAACTATTAAATGATTCATTTTGCTAAAAAAAATTTGCATTCCCTTACTTTTCCATTGTTTTGAAATTAGTAAATATAACTCACGATAAGTAATTTTGTAATTAACATTTAAGATAGATATTTTAAACCTTGGATGTCAGGTAAAAAAAATCTCAATTCATGCCTAGAAGGCAATGGATACTAGACCAGTCGTACCAGCTCATGTGTTGGCCTCGTCATGAGAGTGGCTCAAAATTAAGATATTGTGGAAAATGTCTAAGAAACGTTGATTGGAGAGGAGGATCTTGAATTTGATCTCTATCATGGCTGAATAATTTTCGAGAAGATTGTGTTGTCTGCCAGAGTGGGTGCTTGGGAGTTTTCTGTATTTTCTACTTTAATTACTGCCTTAATCAAAAATTCATGAAGAGAAAATCATTATGAAAAGAAAACGTATAATGTTCAGAACATCTTTATCTGGTTAAATTTCACTATGCGGTATCATATGAGGGTGTGTGTGTTATCATTTTTCTTATTACTCGTCTTTATTAATATTTTTATATAGCACAGAAAATTTATTATTTTTTAAGTGAAATATGAAAAAATTTTCGGTATGAGAAGAAATACTATTAACATTATTTAGAGCATCCTGCATTGTACTAAATCTATTCAAGATCAATATTTTTAATTGTTTTGAATAGAATTTATAAGAAATATTTATCTTGCTATTGAATAGATTTGATTTTTAATAAAATTAAAATTTTAAGAAGCACTATTAAATATTTTTATATCATGCTATAACTGCACAAAATCTGTTCAAAGTATGATACTTTCTTTTGTATATATAACACTGATAATATTTTTAAAATAAATTTTATAACTAGAGTGAAAATGTTCGGAGATAAAAGCTAGTTAATTTTGTATCTTATATGCAACAATGTAGCATTGGAAATGTGACTTCCAAATGAAACCTCGTGGTTGTAAATCCTAAATATTAAATATGATAAAAAAAATTTAAATATATATATATATATATATATAGAATTCCTGTAGAATCCGAATTCATAAAAATATGAAATGGGGAGACATTGGAAGAGAACGACTACAGTTATTTGGAGAAATGCCATATAACCAACTTTTTTAGTTGTAAAAATAAAAAATATGTATTTTATCATTAAATGGCCAGAAATAAATTCAGAATAAAGTCAAAAATGATTTGTATTCAATATCAATGTGTAAATGACGCGTAATTAAGAGAGACTGTTGTGACTTCATGCATGTTTATGATCTTTAATTTTTTATTTGACATATACATTATACAAAAAATGAAATATTTTACTATAATTTTCTTTCTTTTTTTGTTTTAAATAAATCAATGAATTTGCAGAATAGCAGATTTCTGATTGAAAAAAATTAGGAGAAAATGAATAATTTCAATTATTTTTCTTAAGCTATCTCATACTACGTTTTCTGTGATGGCAGCTGAATAACTAAACTTCAATTCAACAGTATGTGGGTTTGACACCCACTTCAGAACTGGATATTGTAGGAGTTCCGAATCCATTTCAAACTATAAATAGGACGAATGAGCCCAGTTGTGCAAAAAGTAACCATATGTGGTAAACAAACTGTACCAAACCAATAACTTTTGCTATCTTTGATTTCCCTCGCATTATATATAAAAGTAATCAACCTAGTCTTTGCATACCACGGCTTGTCTTGACAACTGGATAACATCTGTTTTCAAGGCCATGAGTGAGTTTAATGATGGATTAAATACAGTGACTTAAGAAAAGTGTCTTTGAATTACTGTACTTTTTACTACCGATTTCAGACACCCTACTTATTTCAAATAGAGAGTTACTTCGTAATTTTTATTACAATCAAGTAAAGTGTTTGGCACCTGAGATGTACTATTTACATCACACTAGCTAAAAAAAATCCAACTTTAGGAATATATAAGAGGTCACAGATGTCCTCAGTTTAGTTTGGTATCCAACCCCTACTTACCGGCAATAGAGCCATGCTTCTTCCCATGAGGTTACCGGCTCATGGATATTTGGATTATTTATTTTTAAAATGAGCAGTATGATTTTTATGAAAACAATACTTGGTTGATTATAGATACAATTTCTTTATTAAAAAATAATTTAAATTGATTTTATCATTTTACTGTATTTATATTTTCTAATAATTATAATAAATGATATATTTGAAGTTTTCATACCCAAAATCTATTTCAAAGATATATTTGATATTATTTTGGTGCAACTTCTCATGGTATTTTCCGCAATAATTTGTAAGGACATAAAATCTTTTACTTATCATAGGTGTGCATTTAAAAGCAGGTCTCGTTACCGACACATCATATTTCCTAGTGTTCATGTAGGTTAGTAGGGATTGAATAAGATAAAACGTTAATAAGTATCCACATTAATCTATGACGTCAAAAGTCCTTCCGCTGGTAAGGCGTGGATGTGGAGAGGTGGGTGTGACCACTTGTCATCTAATCGTGGTTCTAAAGTACGAGACACTTGGTGATAGGCGAATATTCAAATCCCGTTAACCTTAATGTACAGCCCAAGGCTTGCCAGCACCGCTATGTATGTGTGTATTTTGAACACGATATAAGCCCTGTGGTCGGAAAAAGTTCTTCAGAAAAGTAGACTCTACATTCATTCTCAGCCACTGTTGCAAACAAAAAGCAGATACTTGAAGCCATTGACACCTGTAAAGATAACCCTTGAAGTCTGTTGTTAGGTATCTGATCATCCGCCATATGTTTTGATAAGACTTTTCGTAACTAGTGGATCATAGTCCTGAATAATCTGGATGTCTCTCAAGTACTTACCTCAAGGGATCACAGTTTTCTAGTGGTAGGACACCACTCTTCAGAACATAAGGTCAAGCGATCGATCCTAGCCACTAATAATGGAAACGGAAAATAAATGTTGCTCTTTTACTATGTATGCACGTAAGTCGGAATAAATGCTTGGTCATTTTCCGGGTTTCCTTCTTTGTGACAAGTGACTCTGGTCTACTCCCTTTGAAAAATCCTTCCGAAAATCAATAATTGGTGGATATTAAAATGCCTTATAACATTGTTCAACCATTGTTGAAGAATGAGAATTTAGATGTTGCCTTTCTGCATGCATGACTATCGGAGAATGTTTGAGAATATCTGGGATTTCCTCTCTTGTAACTCGTGAACTCAGCATTCTATTTGTGACAAGTTTTCTTTGAGGACAATTTATACTGAGAATACTAAAAGAGCTTATTCAACATTCTGAGAAAGTTAGGTTGACCAAAGTGTGGTGTCAAAGTGCCCTCTTCAACAAGCGAGAAGTCAGAAGTTAAGTTACTGTGAAATGCTTGTATCATATATTCACCAACGAAAATCTGATAACGGTAAGTAGTCAAAAATCTCTAAGCATTTTCAGCTTTAATGTATAACAGATTCTATTGAAATTGAAAAATATCACTGATTATATAACTGATTCTTTCCTTCTAGCAAGAAAAAAAATATAAAACTTTGAGCCTACACTTTATCTATATTTGTATCTCTCTCTTTACATATATATATATATATATATATCTATATATATATTTCTTATATATATGGATTTCTTAAAGATAATGGTTCACATTTGTGAACCAAAAGAGTAGAAACTCTAATCCTTCCAGAATATCCAATCAAAGAGATGTTTCTACGGAGGAGCAGAAATGCAATAATCAATCTTTGATAGTACAACAATGAATATTTTTCAATCAGTGCCCCCTTCTGCTTTGAAGAAGCTTTTCTATTACTTTGGCACTGTAAGACACATTATAAAAGTATTAAAAGTCCCATTTATGCATATAGGGTATGCAATCAAAAAATTTTATTTTAAATTATATTTTTGAGGCATATTCTTGAAGGAAATATAATATTTTGGCAACAGGAACAGTTGGGTTGTTAAGAAAAGCGCTTGTTCCACTGTCTATAAATAGGATCCGTCTATTGCTTTTGAAAAATTTTGGAAAACTGCTAGTGTATTGTACTAGTCCACAGAAAGACAATCAGGAATTTTAGTGGAAGGGTGGCCTGATAAAAGTTTAACGTGATATCATTGATTTCTTTCCTTTTTCCTTCAATCCAGTATTCCATTTTGTATCGCAGAGGAATCCTAAAATGCGTTTGCATTATGCGAAGAAAAACTAGAATGAAATATGTGAAGGTTTTCCAGATTTTCATGTAGGTAACGATTTCAGGAATACTGCTCACGTACAAAGAAATTTTTTTTCGCTTTGAGGAAAAGGATGTACAGCAGCTTAAACGATGTTTACAGTCGCAACGAAGCTAGACCTGAATTTCTGAGCGACATGATAACGTATTCAGGGGTGGTTGTGTCACAATCCCGATGTCTTCCCTCCCACAGACATCATCAACCCGGCTCCATTAAATCGGCCATCAAATTCCTTATTTTATAAAGATGAAATACAGTAAAATTTAAAATGAATTACTGCTTTTAAATAAAACCATCAAATTGTAATTATGATAAAAGATGTATTGAAAACTAAGATTTCATTTATTTTCATTAGCTCTTATATTTTTTTTGTTTAACATTTATCTATGAGTACTGAGTAAATATTATTAAATTTTATAATATTTGAAATATTTTGATCTATGTGCATAGACCAGAGTGTGAATGCTTATGTACCTACTTTATTTAAACAATAAATATCTACACATACTTTGCTTCTTTCTGATAAGTTTCTTCTTTTCATTTCCCCAAAAATATTATCTAATACACAAATAGCTTTAAATATGTAAAACCTATTTTTTCTGTTCTATTGGATTTTTTTCCTATGCAAGTCTCTGCCATCCGAGATCACTAAACATAGCTACCACCGCATAATTTTGAACCACAATTGAGTGTAAAGACAATACTTAAGCTAATTCTCCTCTCTAACACACCACTACACACAACTCTAGTGGACTCTAACTAACAC
>JAPDSC010051014.1:255029-270059 GCA_026290005.1 Latrodectus geometricus | reverse complement strand
TATATATATATATATATATATATATATATATATATATATATATAATAGTAAAGCTTCCATAATCGATGAAAGAGTCAAACTCTTGAACTTAAGATTAAGCACGATTTATTCATTTCATTAAATTTAGAAGATAAAGTTATTGCATTGACATAAACTAAATCTCATCAAAATAACTTATGCGAATAACTACGCTTGACTGTAAATTATATTAAAAACATTTAAATAAATTTTATCTTAAAAATCAAAAATTTCAATCAAAAATTTTAAATCAATACTTCAAACATATGTGTTGTTTTTAATTGCTCGTACATATAAATTTTAAATATACAGAAGATGAGAATACATTTATCTAACTTGCTTCGATTATGCTTCTATCTTAAGTGCATAAATTTTAATATTACTTAAAATATTTATAACTCTGGTTCACACTTTCTTAGTACTTGACTGGAATATAAATTAAGTAATGCTTTTATCTCTTTAAAACTCTGTTGATGTATATACTATTAAAAGAAAAACGTGTTTATTAACATTATAACAAAGTTATGTAAACATTACAAAAAATTATGTAAACAAAATAAAATTATTGTGTAAACATTTTCTATTTTAACAAGTTCACCTCATAAGTTAACACCTCATAATCGATAGTGTAACATCAAACCTTAACAATTTATAGTGTAAAGCTATAGTTGGTTTCTTAGAAGATATTCATTGCATTTTTTTTTCTGGAAGCATTTTTCATACTCAATCGAATACATTTATGTGTCGCAAGGAAAAGAAAACTAGAAATTTTCTAGTTATCTTCTCCAAGAATTACGGAAATAGAAATCCAAAACCCAACAATTATCTTCCAGTGCCCAACAATTAATACCAATTAAATGTTAGAATATTAAGTTCGATCCAACCATATGATGGATCAAACTTTGGATCTTCCAAATTTAAGAATGATACTCCACCAAATAGCCCATTTTAAGTTTTTCAATGGGTATGCGCAAGATCCAAAAGGAACCACATAAAGGATCAATATTTGTTAACTTGCTCTTAAATTAATGCTATCTATATTAGCTATTTAAGTTTCGAATTTCACTAGATCTCATATAAGATTTTAAATATAAATAGTCCCCACAATTTTTTTTCACACACGAAAAATATTTAAAAAAAAAAGTAGGATTTACAGACGGTTGCTAAAAATTAAACACATTTTAAAAAAATAGAAGAAACATTCTAAAAAATCATTAGAAACCATGGGTAAAAATTTCTTTGAATAATTGAAATCCTTGAAAATAATTTTTTTAATCTTTTAATTATTAAAAAAAAATGTCAAACTAGGAAAATTGAGAGGGAGCTGAGTATTAAGGAGGAATCAAATCTATATAAATAATTTCGCCATAACTTCTTAAGTTAATTATTAAAATGGATATTAAATTTGATTTCGAAATAAAATAACTATTGGCCAAAGCATATTCGCAGTTTAATTATCATATATTTATCATCTTAACTCAAAATACTGCATACATAAATAAAATTGGAGACTCCCAAATCCGATTCTCTATTGTAATATTCAATATTTTCCTTAAATTTAATCAAAACTGAATGCAGTGAATTATTTCCATCGCATTATTTAACTTCTGAAACGAATTCATTTCATTCTTTCTAAAGAATCCAGAGACTATAAATTGCTTTTCATTCCAAATACTAAAATGAAAAATGACATTTATTGCTGGATGAATTAAAATTTAGCATAAATTCTTGTTTTCGAGATTCTTTAAGGAAAGAGCTCTCTCTTTGTGTCTAGCGAAAGGGAATTTAAAAAAAAAAGATAAATCAGAAACAATAATAAAAAGGGAAACAAAATCCAATTTCTCTGAATTCTATTTGTCATATAAAATAAGATAATGCTACAAGGGATCAACGCCAGTTACTTTTACTTTTTTCTCTGACTGATTATACTTACATAAACCAACAATTCGTGTATTTTATTCCTGGCATTAATGACATTTTTTTTAGAATATTAAAGATTAATAATGGTTGTTTTCAATTTTTGGATAGAATTGCGAGTAAAAAAATTAGAATGAATAATTTAAAGACATATTTGATCAAAGCAAATAAATCTTTCACTTAGAGAAAAAAAAGCTTTCCAAACGTGAAAGGTATGTTTTATTCTTTTACGTTTTATTTTAAGAAATAAAATATAATTTCTGTATAAAGTATTAATTTTGTAAGAAATGTCAACAAGCAATTATGAAGAGCTTTATAAAAAATCCTAATAACCCATCTTGAAATTATCTCCAGTTTTATTTTTATCTTCCGACATTAAATTTCGTAAAATAAATGCTAAAGATGAAAATAACAAGAAATCTTTAATGAATTTCTTTTTGTTAAAGCAATAATGTAAGAAAATTAATTTGTTCCTTTTATGTTTTTCTTATTTGGAATTTTAATAGTGATAATAATTAAATCTTTTTTATTTTTTAAATAAAAGCTTTATTTGTTTGAAAAGTATTCCGAATAATACGACAAAATATTAATTTTTAGTTTTAGGAAACATTTTATAATATAAAACACATTCTTAAGAATGAAACCGAATAAAGATAAAAGGTGAAGTCGAGTTTTGTTATTTGAAAAAACAACAATGTCCCCTATTTTTTAATAATATTTACTATTTACTTAGTTTGAAATCTGTTTTGCATTGTAAAATGAGATATCTCTTATAGATCAGTTAAAAACATCAAATGAGGTATTGGATTTTTGAAAAATCCTTCAGTTACAAAACTATTAAATGTTAATGTTTATCTTTTATCTACGTATCAATGCGCTTCCAATCGGGAGTAAATTGGAAAAACCATAAAAACGTTTATTTGCAATTGGCCGAAGCTATGCTTTTCTAAAAAATTTATTCATAGTTATTTTACAAAAAAAAGTTTTGAAGGAAGAAAGAAGGGTTCTTATGTCTTGCAGATAAGACAATTTTAAAAGGCACAAGAAAGAACCTACAATTTTTCGTTTTTAAAGCGATCAGAGTTTCGGAATATTGTGCACGTCGTGGTATAAGCAATGTTACAGGGAATTCAAATCAACGTTAAATACACTTTAAATTAATTACAAGTCCTGTAATCAAGATTTCAGAATGAAATATAACTTCTATTTTAAGTAAATCAGAGACTAATATTCTAATATGCATTTTATTTTGTATCATGCACCTGTCCTTAATTTATCCAGGAAAAAATTCTGAAGACCGAAGCCTCAGAAAAATTAGGAAAGTCTTCTATGGTAATAAGCTTGTACTTAGGAATAAATGACTCAAAGTTCTGGATCCCAGTGAATTCCCCAAAATTGTAAGATTTGTCTCTAAGAGGAATGACACTTATACCTAGTATTTATCCACCTTAATTACCTTAAATAGTTTTGGTATTGGTATAATTACTTATACCAAGTATCCATCCACCTTAATTATCAAGCAGTAAAACTGCTTAATGTATTCAACCTGGAATTGAAATCTTTAGAGTGATAGGCTTTGCAGAAATTTATACTAAGATGGATCTTTGAGGTAGATTTGGAGGTGTGGAAACCATTAAAAAAGACTAATTATAGTGCTTTCACTAATTTAGACTGAAAGATTTTTTTAAAAGTCGAGGAAACTCAAATGCAGAGGAGTCTGCTGAAACAGAAGTACCTTAATATTGTTAACTTCCTTTAAAGTAAGAAAATTCCCTCCCACTTTTGATGAGAATAACAAATAATTAATATTGAGTTACTGAACAATGATTCTGGTACAACCTTGCTGTTTTTCTCGCCTATGTCTGAGAGTGGATTTGAAAAGTCTCTACCGGAAATTCAAGTGACTCTTAGTTGTAGCACTACGAGGTGCATTGTTCCTTTTTAGCTTCCTTGGATACTCCAATGAAGAATATTAAAATAACACAAATCAACACAATCGATCAACTTCAGTTATTCTTAACAAGAAGACTAAAGTTGAAGTTTATATTTTATTAATTCAAAAACTGTGGATTCGCAATGACTCAGTTTTTGGTCTACATGATAAATATTACTATGGAACAAAATAAAGGATAATGATTAATATCTAAATTATACAATATACAGATATGATGCAAATGCTTATTACACTATGGTAGTAGTTTCAACTGTGGTAAGGATGTTATACTTTGTATTTTAAGCCGCTTATTCTTAATAAAATAATGTTCAAAGTAAGAGACTTATTGAAATAATGTTCAAAGTAAGAAACTACTATCTAAACTCACTCAACTGGAAAGAAAACACAAATTAAATTGTTAAAAATTTCTATTCCAAATTTAAAAAAAAAAAAAAAAAAAAAAAAAAAAAAAAAAAAAAAAACCCTTAGATTTTAAGATCTATATTCTCTACATGCAGTTGCAGTAAATGTAAATGGGATACTGCCAAAAATTCATAATTTATGATCAAACAATAATAAGCTATATCATTCCAACCTTTTAAAGTACCAGAAATTTAAAGCTCTTATTGTAGAAGTAAAAATTTTAACACAAAACATTGTAAATTTTCCAGAATATATAGTCTTTAGCTCTATGCATATCCCTTGGAAGTACACAATACTTTTTGTTCCTAAAATCGAAAAAAGTAATTAATATGATGCGAAACCTTTTAAAATCAGTTTATCATCTTTTTTTTTTTATTTAAGGCAAATGAAAAGTTTATCATCTTTTTTTTAAGCTCAGACGTAAGAGCATCGTTCTAGCTAACCAGAGAAAGTAAGTTCGATCCTGGGTCCGGCTAGAGACCACCGTGTTTATTAATGGCGAACGGGGCACGTTAAATATATCGAGGTTGCAAAGTCCCCCAAGTTTCTAATCCAAATCAATACCTATGGGATTGGCACACCAAGGTCTAAGGACTTCTACTTGGTATCTGCATCGAAAAATAGGAAATCCGCCTCTGGCTTATAGTGCTGCCATCTAGTGTCATCTGAACGAGGGAAAATGAACTCTTCAGAATTGGCTAAGAGCTTTTCTCTCTGTCAGGCGCAGCAAATGTCAGGATTGAACTTGACTGTATTTGGAGTTGATACAAAATGTTAAATAAATAGTAGCAGAGGGGCTTTAGTCCCCAAATACCTGTGTACTAAGACAAGAAAAGGCAAATGAAAAGCTCCTAGATAGTATATCAGAGAGATTTGCTTAGTACGCAAACTATTTTTCTAATATTAATATGCTTATGAACCGATTAAATGTGCAGGTAATGCAATCTATAATTTGCCTTTTTCAAATGAAAGACGTTTTTGTTTGTCCAGAATCATCTTTGGATATTTTAAAGTAATTGATCAGAAAAAGGGTTTTTGATCCTTTCAGGAAACAATATTTTTTGGATTAGTGTAACTCTAGCGGTTAAAGATAAGCAAAACAATTAAATAGTAAATATCCCAATTAAAGACTAAAACTCTTAAGACGACATATTAGAGCTGTTTAAGAATAGAAGTAGAACTTATTGTATACTGCCACCTTAAAAGACATCTCTATATAAATGGGAGTATTAAGTAATTATATCTGAAGGGGTATCCAAAAAGAAAACATCATTACATATCCTTTTGAAATGTGAAAATATTTACACATAGATTTGAGCACTTGAGTCAATATAAAGTTGAATCGTGGATGTTACAGAATAGTTTTCTCTTAAATACTTATTGAATTCCGCTTGAGTTACTGGTCTCTTTAATTGGCATTTTTAAAGATATTTGTCATAGAGTTAGGGTGTTTTGGAAACATTCACTTTTAAAAATCTAAGTTTAAAAAACACATTCATAGAGAGCAAATCCGTGTCAAGTTATCGTTTTTATTCTTCATTAAAAAGAATCCCTTACTAAAGAAATTTTTATAACTGTTTTTATGGAATATTATGAGTAGCATAGGTTTAAATTACTTCTAGACTCTTTTTCAATGAATTATGTTGAACAGTTAATGTGCAATATGTTAAATTATAAATAAATGAATAAAGTTATAAGTGATGTGTGTGTGATTTCATGGGCAGAAAATTTGTATCAATTTAGAGTGATTAAAATTTTTTTATTTGATAAAGTTTTTACTAAGCAAATATGAATACAATTTCTAGGAAGTTTTTGTGATAGGAAACTATAATCTTCTATAAAAAAATTATTTACATTTGGATGATCTTTGTTACCCATAACTTCTAAGTGTTCAGAAAAACTTTGCGAACACATACTTTCACTTTCATCCCTATCACAGATCAGGAGGAATATTCCCTCTCATTTAGGGAATTTTTAGTCGATGAAAGAAAAAATGGCAGAAGAATGATGGAAGAGTTTTAAATTTTATCCGGTAATGATACTGTACCTCACAAGCTTCTCGCATTATATTCAACGGAGTTTGCAATTATTACCCCGTTAATTATTTTCTCCCTAAGAAAATTAAAATTTTCCCTTGGTAGCAAGTAGAAGGGAAAAAGGTAACAAAGCGTAAAGAACAATTTCAGGTCGTTTGCATTTTAGGGCATGTAATTGTTGCCAAATTAGAAAACCCAACTCTGCTTTTCCCTTCTTTGCGGGGTGAATGTTTTAACTTTTTTCGAAGTCTGTCTTTAACTTTGATATTTCTTTGTACGATATTAATTACTTTATTATAAAAGTGGCAGAGCGGAAGTGGATATAAAAAGCGCCAAGTTATACGTTGGCATCAATCAAAATGTTTTAAACTGCACATTTTTTCTCGCCTAGTGCTGATATAACTGCTGTTACTCTGTTTAGGGAAGGGAATTTCATAAATGAAGTGAATTGCGTAACATTGTTCTTTTTTTTAATATTCTTGTAATTACAGCTGAAAACTCAGCTGAACGTAAAAGTTTATAATCGCTACGCGGAAAATAAGTTTTTATTTAACTCGATGCTAAAAATTATTTGAGCGAAAAATATTTCGGCAGTGCTAAAGAGAAGAACGTTTGTTATGATTATTTTTCTTTTCATAATAAAAACAATATGAAATACAATTTAGAAGGATAATTTATTTTTAAAAAATATTTGTCTTGAAGTTGTACTATACTTTTTCATGATATTTAGAATCTAAATTTTCGAAACAGATGTCTCTTGATAAATGTACCTGTATGTAATTTACTTGGAAGTGCTAATTAGGTTGGGTCGTTTTTGTATATTATATTGGAAACTATGGTTAGCTTTTTCTGTCTGTTAAACATAACCAATCCATTTGTAATTCTGTACTCTGTCAAGTGATGTAATCGATAATGGACCTTGCATTCACATTATACCACACCAAGCTATTGCAACCCGATTTATTTTACACCATCACTATTAAAGATGGCGAATCTTTAATTGGATCAGGTGTAGAACCCATAACCACCTGGTCTCAAGAAGGATGCCATTACCAACTAGACCAGCGTGCCTTACGATATAGATTTCGAGCTCCTATTTCTGTTGATTTAAGCCATTAACCACAGGCAAATACCTTGCAATAATGCCACTGACAAGTATCGTGTGCGGTATATTATACAGCAATAAAAATTTAGAGAGATTAGACTATAATTGCGATATCATATACATCACGCTTTAGCCTAATACTGAAATTACTTCATTCATATTCTTTGTGTACTTATATATTCATTTTTATAACAAACATATTATCTAAACGATTCTATAAATACATCAAGAATATGATTCTAAATTAATCGAAAATGCATACATATTTACGAAGTAATAGATTCATTGACGAGTTAAAAGAAACTAGCTCTATCAGCAAACGTTTTACTTTTTGAACTACAATCAAGAAACCTATTCGACTTATCATGCATCAGCTTCTAGATTATATTTCTAGCCTTCAATTCAACAGCTCGTGGGTTTGATTTTTATTTTGAGAGGAGATGATCCTCGTAGTTTAGAATGCATGTTAAAAAGTAGGTTTCAATTCAACTAATTCTCGTATGCAAAAAGCAACCGAAAAAGAATGCCAAATGAACCGACTAATGTCCTATAGTAAAGGATCTCTCTATATCACTCCAAAAGATGAACATTATTAACAATGATTATTAAATATGTATATTATATATTATACATGCGGGGGCAAATGGCTGAATGGTTAGCGTTCCAGACTCCTGGGAGGGTTCGAATCCCGGTTTGAGCATAGGCGCTTCCTTTCTCTCTCTCTCTCTCTCTCTCTCTCTCTCTCTCTCTCTGTGTGTGTGTGTGTGTGTGTGTCTGTCTTTGTCCTTTCTTCTTCTAAGATGATGGGTGAATGTGGCCCGCCCTATAAACGGGTTTGTGGTAGTGTGACGTGGGCAATGCTACTCGTAACCCGTGACTTGGTTCCCAAGTGCCAAATGGGTAATGCTAAAATGAGTAACAGTTTCCAACCTTGTTGTGAGTGACGCGTCCAGTAACCCAGCGCCCCGCCATTAGAAAAAAAAATTAAAAATATATACATTCACCTTTAAAAAAATATTAAAAAGAAATAAAAAATATACATTTGATGTTTCTTGATCTCATTTCTGTCCTGCGAGTATCTATGTACGTCAAATATACGTAGGGCTGCATTGTTCCACCACTTACATATTTCATATATGAGGTAGCGAGCACTCTAGGTATCAGTGTTATCTTGTAAGAATAATTCAAAATAGCATTCTGTTCAATGATATGGGACGTAACATGGTAACTAATCGGAAAATTCATTTGGTCCCCTTCACATCTCTATGCAGTCATTTATATATATCTATTATCAATATTCTGTTTTCCAAAAAATTCAATTTATGTAAAAATGCATACATAAGTTATCCAATTAATAATAGTTGCAATGAACAATACAGCATTCTTCAGTAGAACACACTATGATGTTATAACAATTCTGGTGAATTAAGCATATTAATTTTCAAATGTTGACAATATTAAAGCATTTATTACTTTTAAAAAATTGTTATCATTAAAATTTGAGCAATCGCCAATCTTCAAAAGTTAACAACACATCAACAAGACATCACCTGGTTCAAGGGTCGAATTCAACACTTTTTAGACGCTAGAAAGATGCTTCGCTACAGGCTACCTCACCGTTGAGTTTAGAGTTACCGACTAAAAAAAATATAGAGTCTACAGGCATGGATGATATGATAAAGGCTTAAGATAGATATGAAGCTTACGAAACACCCTAGCTTTTTCGGATCCAGAATTACTTTAACTATTTTGTAAGCCATACATGCACGTATGCCACAAAGGCTATTTTTATTCCAACAAGTATTCGATTCTTTATATTCGTTTTCAAGAAAACGTGCCAAATGTGGTATAGAAATCCAACGTAACTTTACTTTACCTTGCATAAAATGATATTTTTTATTTAAAAAAGGAGTAACTTGATCTACTATTTAAAAAGATTGCTTGAGAGCTTTCTACCAAAAATGATTTTTGTGCCTATAAATGTCTATTTTTGTAATGAATAATTTTGACTTCAATTGAAAAATTTCGTTGGAGAGTTCTTACAAAATGATAATCTTACAAATTTATCTACTTATCATCACGTCAGTGTAAGCTGCAAATGTATATATATATATATATATATATATTTATAAAATTTTTCAATATAGAAAAAAATGAGCTAGTTTTGGCATAGTTATTTCTCTATTCAAATTTCCCAAAGTATTTAGCAATGCGAATTCTAAAGCTGCAAGGTTTCAATACTCATCAATTTCTTTCACAGTTTATCCATACATGTATGTAAATTCCAGCGAGATTTCAAAAAGAACATTCAATTTTTTTTTTCACTTATCATATCTGCATTATTAATGCAAAAATAAAAATGAGAAAACAAAACAAATATAATCAATACAGACTAGAAAATAAGTACGCTGTTGAAAATTATCATCTACATTAGAATTTGATGGTAATATTTAGCTTATATCAACTTTACTGTGTTTTGAAGTTTACTTACCGCCAAATTCCGATGATCTTTTAAAGTCAGAATTTTTAACCCGCAAATTCATTAATTTGTTACACCTATGTAAGCAGAGCAAAAATTTAAGTAAAATTATATCCAAAACAAGTATTCAATATTAAATAAAGAATAAATAAACCGTAGAAAACATTTCTTCTCAGAAATGTGTTGGAAAATGCAAGACTTTTGCACATTTCGAGGTTTACCCCTCTCTTTTAAAATTCTAATTATCCTTAAGATTTTTTTTCTAAATTGGACTTCTACAATAATGGAGTGAAAGAAATACAAAAATAGAAATAAATTTATAACTAAATCAAAATTCCCCAATGTAGACGAAGTAAATCTGTTGAAAGCTTATTTATCCGAAATAGAAATAAAGATAAAAATAGGTATAAAAATAGAAATAAAGCTATAGCAGAAACAAAATTGCAAGTAGACTAGAAATAACAATTGAAATCTTATTTCTCCTTTGGCATTTTTCAACTACGATTCAAAAGTTGCCAAGTTTTGATGATTATCCATTGCCAAATTCCTTTAAATGATTTTTTTGAGTAAACTTTAATAATATTTAAACATTACTGAATTTTTCTAAGTTTTTCTGAATTTGGTTTTACCTACAACTTTTTCTGAACTAACTTTTTCTGAATTTGGTGACCTACATCATAAATATAAACAATCCACGTATGTTAAATAATGTTAAATGAAAACATTTAGTCAATAGATTAGAGAAAAATAAAATATTGAACTTCTTTCTTTATTGGAATTTGTTCGTAAATGCTTGGCAAATACGAATTGAAAAATTGGCGTATTTCGATGTTTATCCATCGCCTAATACCAATGATCTTTAAACTTTCAGAATAGGTCCATCTTCAGGAATAAAACAGCATCCGGAAACTCTTTAAAACTGAAGCATGCAGTCTTTGAAATAATCCTCTTAGAAGAGCAGGGGCGCATTTTGCTTCTTATCGCCAGAATAATAGCTCCGTTGTTTAAAGCCGAAATTCCCGCAGCCATTAAAACGGACGTGATCAGGCATAATGTATCCTGGATGCTTGGGAGAAGCTAATTAATTTATAGCAAACCGAGCGCTGTAAATCATAGTAAATCCTCCGCGCGGCAGAAACCGAGGCATTCTAAATTTACAAAATTATATTATACCCCTTGACTGATAGCCCGACGGGATTTATCAAAATGAGAAACTAGACGTTTATATTATTAATGGCCAGCGATAATGCACGTTTAACGTCAGGATATTATTCCATCATTAGAAAGGAAGGTTCTGAAATTCCTATGGTCGGGGTATTACGATTATCGTTTGCTGAAAAGGATTTGATGCGTGCAGTCCTTCCTCTTGCCATGTGTTGCTCGTAAAGTCGGTTTTCACCGATGAATAAATGTCGCGGACGGGGATCCCAGCCAAGAGAAAGGTTGGAAAATCTATTGAAGTTAATTCGTAGACGATATGCCAGATGCCCAGAGCAAATTATTCCGTTTTGGATTCCATCTTGATATAAACGAGAGATAAATTTGTATCAAGCCTTGTTTGAGGTGGGCCATTTCGATATTTGCTTGCTTCTGCAACGGCGGCCTTCAGATATTCGTGATAGGATTCAAATTTAATATTTAAGAGCTGAAATTATGGTAAACGTCTCTTATTATGGGTGACAAATTTAATAGGAAAACGAATTATTAAATGAAAACAGTGAAAAAGAATGCGCTACCATAAATTCCGGAATATTCAAGATTCAAAAGTTCGAATGTTGGTGTGTTTTAACTTAATTCGAATCTTCCAATTACTCTCATTTAGTAAACCATTAAATTTATAAATATTATTATACAAAACATATTGATTTTTCGTCAGTAATATAGCATACTTAAGATACAAAAATTCGAGACTCAAAAAACTTTCAGATTCATTGGTATGAATCTTAATATATTTTTATTCAATTCGAATCTTTCTAATACTAACTTAAGATCCAATTAAATGCTAAAACAATTATTAATTCCTTAAAAGCAAGGATTGGAGCACACTAATAGAACATTCTTAAAGAATATTTGAGTTTTGGATCATTAGGCAATAATAATAAATTTCCTCTTATGCGCTTAAGAAAATAAAACAAACATTCGGTGAAAATAATCTATAAAGATAGCGTACAAAAATTCTACAACGTAAAAGCAAATTATAGTCTTTTATTCGAAGTTTGGTACATTTTACTTTAATTCAAATATTCACTTAAGAAACTATTAAATATTTTAAATAATTTTAATTTACACATTAATAAGCTTTCATTGAAGAAAAACAGAAAAGATGGGATCAAAAAGATTCAAGACACTTAAATATTTGAAAACTCGAAAATGTCACATGCACATTTTTTTAATTCAAACTTCAATGCTGAGTTAAAAAAAAAAATAGTAAATGTAAAAAATAGAAAAAATATTTGAGATACAGAAACTCAAATCTTGTCCTTTTTCTTTCTAATTCAAGTCTTTGAATACTCATTTAAAAAACTATTAAATTTAAATGTACTTGATGTTTTATATAAACATAAGATTAAAAGATTCAAATCTAAATTATATAATCTGAATACTTATTTAAATGCCTTGAATAAATTAATCTAAAAAAAATCTGTCGAGAAAACAAACAAATATAAAGCACACAAACCCTAAAATTCGAAATTTGTTACATTATGCTTTAAGTCCAATCTCGTGAGCATTCACTTAAAAAAGATGAATTTTTTTAATGATTTAAATTTAAATTTAAAAAAATTTTACATTGAAATTTAACGAAGTAAATCTATGAAGGTAGAACATGAATAAAAATTGTCAAGACTCTCAAAAAGTTTCAAGATTCAAAATCTCGAACCTCATTACATTTTTCTGAGTATTCACGAGACATCAAATGTTTTAAGCATTTTTAATATGAAAAGAAATCAATTTCCAAAGAAGAATCAATTGGAAATTGGAAAGAAATCAATTTCCAATTGATTCTTCTTTGACACAAATGCCACGACTAGAAAGCTCAAATCTTGAATCATTTTATTGTCATTCAAATTTTCCTAATATTCTCTTAAAAAAACTTTTTAATGTTTTAAAAAAATTTATACGGGTAAATTAGATTACATTAAAGAAAAATTTTAATTGGGAATACGAAAATTTCACAATTCTTGAAAAAGATACGAGAACTCAAATTTGGAGCCTGTTTTATAATCCATAATTTGAATCTTTCAAATTGTATGAAAATTCACTATGAAAGCCATTAAACATTTTAAATCAAAAGTTTAATTACAATAATTTAATTGGTACCACAACTCAATCATTTCTTCAGTAAAGGTGTAATTTTCAACTAGTATCGTATTAAAAAATTTTCTTATGACATTTTAAATGCAACATACAGAGAGAGTTGTTGCACCAACATGAATCTCTGTACTTAGCACTGAGTTGGACTCTATCTGTCAAATAAAAACAGTCTGGTGTTATTCTTCGTAGGGACCAAACAAAAGATTCCTCAATACTTGATCAGCCATCCCCAGAGGTACCATAACACTTGGAAGGCAATGTGACCACGAGCTATTTAGTGTGCCTCAGCCGGCTTCATTGAGGCGGTATTGCTTAAGGCGCTCCAGAAAAAAAAGTTCATTCTTTTGTAGAATAAGTGTACCTGAAAAATTAGTGAAAATGATTAATAAATCTGAGCAGAACTTGTTTATTAATCATTTATATCCAAAACTAAGAAGTGAAGGGAAAAATTAAGAATAAGGAATATCAATGGAAAAAATGATTATACATCCTGATGTTCGTGCTGTTATCTCACTTGTCTCTGCTGTTGGATTTGTGTTATTTCCTTTAGATGTGAGACTTCAGTTTTCATACTGTTCTTGGCCTATTTTTGCTTTCAGCATTGAAGAAGTAAATGGGTTTCTTCACTATTTTTTCGTTGTCTATGTTAAGAAGATTGTTGCAAAACTTCTGGTTTATCTGAAAAAGAGTGACTGGAAATGTTAGCAACCACCTTTTCGGAACACGATAGATCTTCGATTAAGTCGGGATTCGAGCTCAATACTTCCTGATAATGAGGTAATGTCTTATCTAACCAGGTCACCGTGGTACATCAGTAAGAGTTGTTAAAACTTATATGAAAGTAATCTCCAAAATTCACCACATGATGGTCCTGTTTACTGTTGTGCTCCCAAATGAATATCCGGATTATCCTATAAATTTCTAAGTACTTTAAAAATTCATAAATGTAAAAAGAATTGAATATGTAAATACTATTGGTAATAAATTGATTTTCAGTTTGAAAGGAAAAAATTTTTTGTAGAGAAAAAGTTTGGCTTAAATTTTTGTCAACAGAGGACGCTTTATGAACTGAAATCATGATTAATATACAAATTAAAGTTAAAATGCAATGCATAAGACTGATATCATTCATAACTCACAAATCCTATCACTGGCTCATACAAAAGTTTATGATGTTGAGGTTTGTGTTAGCTTCTAGTGAAGATTTTTTTTACCTCAACCATGAATCACAAGGTGATGCTCTACAAAAGTTTTTCTCATAAAAAGGAATGAAGAAAGGTAAAAGTCCATAATAGCTTTTGCCAGACAGCTCTGTCAAGTACGATGTTTTATACTACTTAAAGAAACAAGACGTACATTTGTGTTATCCCCCTCACAGCGATGTGTCAGATTTATCAGAATCCCGTACCTTCCATAACCCAAATGAAGACTCAAAGGGAACAACAGTCAACGAATGTGTGTGGGCTAAGTATCACACGAGCAGAGATACGAGTAACAGAGGCATACCAGAGATAGATATTCCATATCCTTCGTGACGTATTGCACTTGTACCTTACAAGTTACAATCCCTACTCCAGCATTTTCCAGGTGTCACAACTAAGCAAGAGGAATACGCAAAGTAAGCCTTCAGAAAAATCACAGAAGATTCACAATGGCTGGACATAGCCTTCTGGGCTAATGAGGCTCATTTTGTTACATTGGTCAGTCAATACCCATAACTGATATGTTTGGGTAAGAGGACCAATATGCCAACACTAAAGAACCTCTATATTCACCACCCCTGACAATTTTATAGAGCCTTCTCTGA
>JAPDSC010051014.1:219543-245029 GCA_026290005.1 Latrodectus geometricus | reverse complement strand
TTTAATAGATTTAGCTCTTATGTTAATGAATGTAACTCTTATGTTATGAATAACTGTTAATGAATGTAGCAGAATAAAAATGAGAGTGATAAAGAAATGTTACGTGTTTTTCGAAATTATTCATTAAACAGAAAATTTGTTCTACTAATTTTAAGTTTTACAAATTTTCCACACTAAGTTTTCGATGACTACGTCAAAAAATTTTATTTCATTGTTTTTGTAAGTGGGTATAATATTTTCAACTATTCATGATAAATGAGTATTCATAAAAGCGTTGCTGCATTTTATTTAAATGCAATGTATTAAATAAAAATTACTTTGCATTCAATAATAATTTAACTGAATTTGCTTTTATTGAAATTTTTCAACTCAGAAGTTAAAACGATTATTTCCCGTTTTATCAAATTAAAAGGTGAGCAAGTTTCTCTAAAAACATTTATTTTTATTCTTTCGTCCATTTTCTTAATAGTCGACCGGAATTTTGTAATAGAATTTTAGAAGAAAATTATTTACAATTGAATTTTCTTGCTTTTTAATTAAATATAAAAGTTATTCAATAATCTTCCTCCAAAAAGCATGTAAATTTTTCAACTATTAATATAGAATAAAATACTTTTAGACAAATGAAAAGAAAACTGCACTTGAGTGAAATAATTCTATTTCAAGGAAAAGTGTTCTTTGCCTTCAAGAAATAAATGTAGTTTATTTACAAGTTAAGAAACTACTATGTTGAAGAATATTTCTTTTGCTGTTAAATAAACACAGAATTAAAGTACTCAGAAAGTCGTTGTTTGTACTCCATGAAACTGACTTTATATTCGTTTTTCTTGCTTGTATCTTGTGACAAAAATACTTCAGTTTCAGAATAATTGTTTGTTGCCGTTTTTTTATTAATTGGAATATAGAATAAAGATACATTTTGCAATGGTTTCTAAAACGGCCAAACAACCCGAAGGTTATGCAATTTCATATTTCTAGAAAAATCAAAATTATATAATAATAATTATATTTCATTTAAAATAAAAGTATTTAATAAATATTAAATTTAGGAAAACACAATCGTGTTTGATTGAAAATGAGAAGATGGCGCGAAATCTTATTTTATGACACTTCGAATGCCGGTAAATGCCAAAAAAAAGTGGACTGTTCCTGAAAACAGATTTTCAACTTGGAAGTTCTTTTGCATTAAAGCTCAGAATATCTTTAAACAATGAAAGTAAATTTTTCTTAGTATTATTGAGTTAATAGGTTTATAATTAATGACAATATTTAAGCTTATGATTCGTTGCGTTTCGGTAATGCATATATGATGAGAGAAAAATATACTGCAAAATATTATTTGAAAAACATTAGATGAGAGAAGAGATGACTTGGAAAGGAAATTTTTTATTTTTCAAATGACGAAATTGATGGTACGAAATAATTTTGTCATTATAAAAGAAAAACAGTATTCTTCTGTTATTGAGATTGAATTCAGGGTCAAAATATTTAGGACTATCATATTCAAATAAAATTTTCCGAGAAATTAATTTCACAAAGTTACTCTTAAATAGAAAAATGGTGACTACCGATGAACATTTTGCAATTTTAGCAAAGAAATGGGCCTGCTGGAGATGTTTTGATAAAGATTCCCGATAATGTTCGATATTTGTTGCAACGGAAAACAGGATTTTATAATGGTATGACCACGCCTTTTGGAGAAGCAATTTAAAAGAGTTCGATCATCTGTGTGTTGAACAACAAGAAAATGCTATATTTTTAGTTTCTAATTTATACTGTTGGAAAAGTGAGTACTTGGGAGTATTCCGAATTTTCTCCCTTGTGACATATAAATATTCCCTGCTATTTAGAAAAAATCTACCTGGAAGGTAAATTCTCTGCGCGTGTATATGTAGCCTCACAATTGCTTACATCTATTAAGCTGCTTACTATGTGATGCCAAAATCGAAAAAAGTTTCATTTACAGCCAAAATATTTATTTTCTAAGTATGAGCAGAATGTTTTAGAAATTATTTTTTGGAAAACAAGTTAGTCTTATACGCGCGCGTGAAAAGTATATCAATGTAATTGAGTTTCGTTGGGAAAAGCTCTAATCTAAATCTAAATCCATTGCTGCTTATTAAGGCAAGGAAATAATCAAAAATAAAGAGAATTCTTTCTAATTGAGTTAAACATATTTCATAGTTAAAAGCAAATTTTAAGGAAACAACTTCTAATAACACTGAGAAGACTTTTAGACTAAACATAAGCGTAATTGTTTTCAAAAATGTACTTTGAAGGAACTACATATGTAATTAGTATTCAAAGCCATTAAATAGGTGCAAATTACAGCAAAAATGAATACACACAATTTGACTATAAAAATATCTAGCTTAAATTCTTAATAAAATTCTTCACATTTACTTTAGAAAGTATAGCGAAATTTTTATAATAGCCTTCCTATATGGTTTGCTTTCTCACAGAATATATAGGAACGAAAGGAATTGAGCTTAGCTGCACTTAAGCTATGAAAATCCTAGAACATAGCGAAACAAAGAAATTGTTAAATTTGATATAGTATCACCTATTGGTTAGTTTTCCCCGACAATTACACTGGTTACCAAAAATAAGTGAAAAGTCACAAAAATAGCGATATCTCTTCCAAAAATAAGTCAATCTCAATGAAATTTGAATATGTTGGTAAGTAAGAGGAGCTGAACACTATGACATTATGCAAAATTGTGGCATTGCTGTCAGAATACGTCATTTTATGAGAAGAATAAAAATGGATGTCTCAAAGCAAGGTGAAAAATTTCGATGGCAAACTATTGGGAGATAAGATCCAGGACAAATTCAGATAGAAGTGGATAAATGGCTGAATGTGAGTCCATATGTGGTTCATGGACTTTGGCAACAATTTCTAACCACGGATTCAGCATCCAGGAGATTCTGCCAAGGACAGACACGTGCTACTACGAGTGCTTTTGATCGATATTCGTCATTATGTTCACAGAAGGAATAGAACTCCAACTCCAGAACTTAAATACTCCCTCGCTGCGGGCTCTGGAAGATTGGTGTCCAAATCAATCGTGCGTCAAAGGCAAACGTGGTATTTATGCGAGATGACAAGTCATTTACATCCCACTCACGTCACGCCACAGGCGAGACGTTTCAATGTAGACGTCAACATGTACCCAGGATGCGTGGTCCATGGAGGTTGTTTACTTTACAGATGAGTCCAGGTTTAGCCTTGAAAGTGATATTAGGCGCATTTTTCGTTTGGAAAAACGTGGAACTCATTTTCATCCATCAAACAACCCTGAAAAGGATGCATACGGATCAGGCAGCATTTGTGTTTGGGATGGTACCTCATTGGGGTTGTCGCACAGGTCTTTTCCCGTGGAAATGTTAAAGCTCACACCTATACAGATGACAATCTGAATGCTTATGTGCGTCCTTATGCCTTGTCAATATTTGATGCTTTCGTGCTACAGGATGATAATGCAAGACCACAAAGGGTTTGCATCGTAAATGCTTATCTTGAGCAGGAAACAAATGAGTGCATACTGTGGCCAGCTGGATCACCGAATCTTAACCCAATCGAGCATGTTTGGGAAGGTCTAAGACGATGAGTAAATGTTCTCAATATCTCTTTTAGGATCTTGGCCAAGCGTGCTGTATTGCTTCTCGGGGGGGGGGGATCATGACCATATTAAGGTCACTTTTACTATACTAAACTTACACCTCCCATTTATTCATTGTATACACATGCTAATTTTTATGACACTATAATTTTCTAGTAATTTCTTTTTATGCTATTTTGTACCTTCCTATGAATTGTATAATGTCTATATAAACATTAAATTCCACACATAACTTTATATTAATATATTTTTATTAAACTCCAAATAAAATAATTTCAAAACTTTTTTGTTTTACCCCATACTAAAGAATCTAATGTTTTTTATAATTAAAAATGATAAATAAAAACTATTTATGTGACAAATTATAAATTTTTAATTAGAAATCAGACAAAAAAATGTTTTATAATTATTAGAGAATGAAAGCGCTTAGGGGATCTTTAATATTTTATTTTAACGGAAAATAATTAAGGCATAAGTATTTTTTATTTTTTAATTGTTAAGTTTTACGAGTTAAAAACAAAACACTCCTAATCACATAATAATTAAAATGGCAAAAGATGAAAAAAACTATCAGTTAAAATAGGCGAAAAAAATACAATATTGATTTTAGTTAATCGATATATTGAACTGAAACGATAATTAAATGTTGTCAAATTAAGAATTTTTAAACTACTTGGCAGATATTTTATTATTTTCAATTTTTATATTTATCCAATTAGAATGCAACAATTTGAATTATAATGTAATGCAGTATGCGTTGCTTTGTTATTTTATAAATCAATTGCATTATATATTTTTCAATTGAACAAATGTGTAAAGACCGCTAATAAAACTTTATTAATTATACACAAAGTGGAAAAACACCAGAATTCTCTTTGAACGTTAATTAATCAAATTGCATGATGAATTTCTTTAATTAATACGCAGTCTTTGATATCTGAAAATTATTTTAAAAACAGTGCATTTAATTTGCATAAAGCATTTATTCACTGGCTGGTAATTTTCTCAAGAAAAAAAAATTGAAACTTTTAATTTAGATAACATACAGTCGATGAAATGATGAGCTGCTATCATTCTATTAACATCGCGCAATTGGAAAAAAAAATTCAACTTTTCTCCAACCCCCCCCCCCCCCAGTTAATTTTAATAAAGATAATGCTTCGAGAAGTGAACGTTAGTAGAATAATAATTAACTTTCTCATTTCTCATCTAATAGCGAAATAGAATGCATATTTTTAATCTCGCCATTTTTGGCGCGGAAAAATATCTGAAATAATTTTCCTTCCCTGAATCCTATTATGAATTGATATTTAGCTTTTACAACCTTTTACAATTTTCGCGTCTTTTCTGGCTTTTAGTTAAATTGCCTTTTGATAAATTGTTGCTTTGTGTGAAATTAAATTTCGGCCAAATATTGTTGATGCAAAAGGCAGTCCAGATTTTTAGCGTCACGCGTTCTTTTTGTTTATTTATTATTTTTTTTATTTTATTCTCTTCCTCTCTTTCTTGCTACCTTCTCCAATTTCATTAATTTGTTATTTTTATTCGCGGTAGTTCCTCTTTTCGTCTGCTGTTATTGACGGAGTGCATAAAACGAGTTTTAAACGTAATGAGTTTTCTAACGATTTTTCAGATACGGTTGCAGTGAAGTTTGTTTTCCATCGTGCGATGTTATATATAAACTTTTTTTTCTCATTCTCTTTCCCTGTTTCTACCTTTCTCACTCCCCTTTTAAACAAATGTAAATTCGAAAAGAGGGGACAAAAGGGGGGGTGAACGTGTTTTTGGCTTTATTTTTCGATTTTGTCTGCAGTTAGTGGAAAGTAATCAAGAACCTGTTTGGCAACGACAGAAATTCGGCACACTTTCAAAACCATTTCTAAAGAAGAAATAAACATTGCACTTCTCCGTTAAATAAGCAGAAAAATCTGCGCACGAATTCAATCTTGTCTCATTTCTGTTTATTTTAGAAAGATAAATGTTTGAACATATTTACATTTTTAATACAAACATTGGAAATAAAATTATTTATTTTGTCTCTATTAAATCATATTTATACTTTCATAAGTAACAAGACTGCATTAAATTATAAACGAATCGTTAATATTATATAATTAAGCTCTGTTAACATTTATTAATGCTGTTATGTAAAACAAAAAATTTTAAATCATAAATAAAAGCATCACTTTCGTGATTAACTTTATATAATTTTATAATTATTTTAAATTTTTATAAAATTTAATTTTTTAAATTTATTTATCTCTTACTGAAATCAATAATAAATGTGTAGTCATTGAAAAGTTTTGTCGCGAAAATTTAATTTTAATTTGTTAAAAATTAGGAAAATGATGAACCTTAAAATGTTTGTAAGCTGAACCCGAAACCTAATTATCAGAACTTTTAGGAGAATCTTAAATTATTTTTGAACTGAAGTCGAATTCCAATTACTAAATTTCAAATGAAATTTAATTAAATAATTAAACCTATATCTCAGTTGTATAGTTCTAAAATATGCCATTTTAAAATATTAGGTTGGGGAAAAAGAAATCCATTATTTTTACGTGAACTTTATGTAACTTCTTTTGGATTCACTTTGTAAAAAAGTTTAAAACAGCTTTCACGTAGATTTTTAGGTCTTGCGCGTTACGACTGCTGACATGCGGTTAACTTCGATCATTTTTGATATTTTATAGACATTTTCGACGATGCTGTTGCGAGGTGCATCTCTAACATCAAAAATACCCGAACGGAATCGACGAAACAAAAATTGTACGTAACTGGTTGTTACAGTCTTATATAGGACGATAAACACCTTTCACAATTTTAGCCACCCGTCTATCTTTTTCGCCGTTACAAGAGAAAAACGAAAATATATCGAATTTTCTGTTTGTTGTCTTCCATTTTTAAAACCTTGTACTCGTAACTGAATTAATCAAACAAAAAAACCGCAAGAGGATATTTTAGTGTCAAATGTCACCTTTCCAACGAGCATAAATCTGAAATTGTTTGATAGATACCTCACGAGATATCGATCACTACAGACGTCTACTGAAAAAATAATGGATTACTTTTTCCCCAACCTAGTATTTAAATTCTAAACCAATACTCATAGAAGGAATCACTGATTGTTTCTAAATTGAATCTGAATATTATAAGTTATTTTAATCTAAATCATAAATTCCTAACATCTGAAAAGTACTAGATCACACTATCTAATACTAAACTAACTCGCAAAACCATGAGCTCGAGTTTTTGGATCTTGAAACAACTCATAAAAGGAATCGAATATTTTTTAAACATGAACTCGTATCCAAATAATTAAATATTAATGAAATAAATTTTAAATTATATATCCTGAAATTCTAACTTTAAAAATCGACAATATTTTCAACCTTTTAAAAATCTAATTCTAATTATTAAAAACTTTTTTCTAACGGATGACTAACCCTTCGCCACAACAAGGCAATTAATTTATCGTTACCAAGTGAGCACCTGTAAAACGAAGTTACGCACGCCCAGAGGCGAGTAGCATTACCCACGTCACACATGTTCATGGTTGACCACTTTCATATATCATTACAGAAGAAAGGACAAGCAAACAGAGAGAAAGTAACGTCCATGTCCGAACAGGGATTCGACAGCAGTCTAGGAATCAGGAGCGTTAACCACTCAACATTCGTCCTGAACAATTTTCAATTCATTTTTTATAATATACTGAACTTTCATAAGTTAACTATCGAAAACAGCATCTTAAATCATTGTTTGATTTGTCGTTTCTTTTTAAAGTAGATTCAAAACAACTACAAGAAAAGCACTTCCTAAGATTGTAATCAAAATCCTGAATTCTTTAACTCAACGTCTTAAAGGATACACTAGTGTAAACAAATTTTAATATATTCTTTAAGTATTGTGGATTCGCAGTAGGTTCGAAAGAAAGCTATTGGCAAAATGAGTAGATAATGAGTTGAAACCCCAAACTCAAGCCTTCCTATCTATAAAAAAATACTTTTGCCAGAATGATCATCGACTTTTTTTATTTTAATATTTTTTTAATTTTTAATAATTTTATAATATAATATAATATTCTATAATAATATAATATCATAATCAAAAGTTTGGGGAAAAATATAATATCAAAAGTTTGGGAAAAAAGAAATCCATTATTTTTACGTGAACTTTATGTAACTTCTTTTGGATTCGCTTTGTAAAAAGGTTTAAAACAGCTTTCATGTAGATTTTTAGGTCTTGCGCGTTACGACTGCTGACATGCGGTTAACTTCGATCATTTTTGATATTTTATAGACATTTTCGACGATGCTGTATCCACATGCGAGGTACATCAATAACATCAAAAATACCCGAACGGTATCGACGAAACAAAAATTGTACTTAACTGGTTGTTACAGTCTTATACAGGACGATAAACACCTTTCACAATTTTAGCCACCCGGCTATCTTTTTCGCCGTTACAAGAGAAAAACGAAAATGTATCGAATTTTCTGTTTGTTGTCTTCCATTTTTTAAAACCTTGTACTCGTAACTGAATTAATCAAACAAAAAACCGCAAGAGGATATTTTAGTGTCAAATGTCAGCTTTCCAAAGAGCATAAATCTGAAATTATTTGATAGATACCTCACGAGATATCGATCACTACAGACGTCTACCGAAAAAATAATGGATTACTTTTTCCCCAACCTAATATTTTTATGATTTATTTATATTTTTGACATTACATAGCCTAACAACTAAAAACTGTTGTACAATATTCACTATAAACTATGGTTTTATCATCTCGGAGGAATAAATATAGCAAATGTTCCTTATTTAGATGCCGCAAAGCAAAAATTTCGAAAAAACACCAATTTCTATTATGCGTGCAAAAAGTAAAAATATTCCATCTATTTCCCTTTGTTTTAGTAGTACCAAGAATCGAGCTTGAAACTTTTCACTTCTATCAAGTAATTCAGTACTGACCCTAACTATTCTCTTGCAGTAAAAGTCATGTATAGTAGAAAGTAGATTGGCTTTTCATGACCCATTCAGCTATCAGCGCGCGTACAGAGATCTCTGTGAAAGTTAAACATTAATAGAATCTTAGCGTCCTTCAAGGAGAAAGTGCTACTCACAGGTTAGCTCTTTGTGATTTGGAGCAAGTAATGAGAGTGAGTGAAAGTAATGTAAGTAAATTTAATGTAAATAAAATCATATTTGAAGTGTTTAGGATCACCTATTAATAGATGGTTCAATTTAATCACGGCGTTTGAACTTTCATCCCACTTTCTCGACTATTTACACTTGCACTCCATTTCCAGAGAACCAGACATGAAGAAAATGTTTATTTAGGTCTAAAGGGGTTTATATAGGTCTTAATGATTAAATAGTAAATCATTTCAGTTTAGTTTGATTGTCATTATGTAGTCACTTTTTAAACAATAGTGCTAATTCCAACGGGAAGTAACAGATTTTAAATGAATTCTAAGTAACTATACAAGCCTCTAAACCTAAGTGGAATTCATATCAAACAGATATTGAACTGAATATTAGAATTCTACCACATTCAGGTACTAAACTTTAATTTTTCTAATTGATTTAACATACATATTCAACACTTTTATCTACGTTCAAAAGAAAGTCGTAGCTCTGACATCTTTAATAAAATTCTGGGAAACATTGGTAAAAGACCAAATATATGTGGTATTACTAGGAAAATTAGTATTTAATTTTTAAAAAAATCAAGTTTTTCAACTGATAAATCTAAGAAATTTTTTTTAATCCAAAAAATTTCAGAATCTTAGAAATTTCAGCATTTTAATTGCGATTAAAATGTTTAATTACTATACGTAAAAGTAAGATTATTTTTGTCCCTTATAAATAAATATTTTTATCTTATTATATAAATTAGAATTATTATTTTGTTACATTCCTACAAAAAAGAATATTTTATGGGTATGCTATAAAATAATTTTGATTAAATGTATTTGACGGATCTTTCTACCATTCAAAATCATATTAAAATATTGTTACTAAATATGAAGTTTTATTACAAAATTTTAAATATATTATTAATTCCACATTCCTATTAAACTTTTGTATCTTAACACGATTAATTGAAAACACAATAAAAGCGAAGTAAATTTATAATGTACATTTAATACATTTGTACATTATATTAGTACATTTGAAACCCATATTCAGCATAGCCTCGTATTGGTGAAAACAAAAAATGCTCCTATCATTGTTTCCTATACTATATCCAAAATTGTCTGAGACAGTTAATAAAAACAAAAATGACTTCTCTTTCGATACCTTATTGAGAACTATTTGTTATATTATGTTTCAGAAAAAAAAAATAATAAATATTTGTTCTCACTGTTTTCAATGCCACATCTAAAATTATTAGCGATTGTTCCCTCATGTTAACAAAAATAAAAATCAATGTAAAATAAAAATTATTATTTCTAGGATTTTCGAAGAAAAGGTGCGAACGAGTTTCAGGATTCTCGAAATGTTCTTATTTTTCTGATTCACCTTCCAGTAAATCTGGGGGTTAACTATGGAAAAGAATGAGTTTTTAAATTTTTATAGCTAATGAATAATGAAAGTAATGAAATCCAGAAATTATGAAAAATCTAAAGAATAAAATATATTAATTACTAAGGTATAAGCATTTATCTTAAAATTGCATTCCATAATAATGGAGAGAATTTTCACGTTGAATAGAAAATATATTTATTATGTAGACATTTTTATATATAGTTTTTATAACAAAAGAATAATTTTTCTGAAAGCTGCTGAATTTCTGAAGAATAAGTCTTGGTGGCGCCATCTAGTATTATCCAGTCACATTTTATTTGAAAGTTTGAAATTCTATTTTTTAAGCGAAATTTAAACTGTTTTTGAAAATTAATTAAATCACTTCGCTATATGAATCATTGTAATAATTGGATTTTTGTTTTTAAAGTTTACTATGGCTATTAGACTGTAATCAATCCTTTTCCTAGTGAAATAAGATATTTTTGTAAATCAAATTTCATATTAATTTATTTCTTTTATAATGTCAATTTATTAATAAAAAAAATTTATTTATTAAGCAGAAATCCCTCATATTTTGGTAAAATAAAGTTAATTATTGTCAAGAAAAAATTAAAATTATTATATTTAAATAAAGTCTGTTTTTGACTGTAAAACACCCTGTTAACTGTTAATATACATTTCTCATTTGAATAGAAAAATTCTTCTTCCAAATCTTTGAGATTCATTATTAAATTGATTGTTTAATAAGTATCGTATAAACAATTTTCCTCTGATAATGAAATGAAAAATGAATGTAATGAGTTTCAGAAAAAATGTTAACCCCTCAAAAGAAAAACGAAATAATTTTAATATTCTAAAAAATTTTCGGGAAAAAATTTCCTTACCAGAATATTTTGCGAAAGAATGTGTCAGGTTGTAACTTAGATGGAAAAAAGTAGATACTAATACAAGGTTACAATTATTTTATTACTTTATTTTTGAATATGGGTTTTTATTTAAATTAAAGGGATCTGTTCATCAATTCTTATTTTTCAGAGCTTTTTTAATTTCTTTTTTGATTTGGATATTTCCTTTATTAATTATTTTTACTTATTTTTAACGTTATAAATTCTTTGATCCATTTCGAATGAACAAACTCCCTGACACATTCCAAACAATAATTATTTTGGTCAATACTGCCAATATTATGAGCCCTAGCTTATAAAACAATATTATTTTTACTTTAATACTTATAAATCGGTAAACATTAGGAACAATAATGATTTGATATTTACATCACTAATTCCAAATTGATAAATAGAGGGTTAGTCAATGGTTATCGGAATCATTACAGACTCCATATTTGCATGGGGCTGTTGCTCATTTAGGGCGAGTGGATGATTGATTTTTGAGAAGAATAATCTACAATCTCAGTAGGCAATAGATTTTCCTTTATCGGACTTATAGACATGCCCGAATATATCATCAGTTTCATCACTCATGAACCCACACAAGGAGTGTGAAATTTTTAAAAAAGCTTATATTCGTTAAATCAATTTTAGTTCTTTAAAAGGGTTAGCGCACACCTTTTTGATCATTGAATTGATTAACAAAAGTTCATTGATAGACATAGAAATAAATAAGTTTTTTGAGATTTCCCATCGTGGTAATGGAAAAAGGTAACTTGAGTAATAAATGAATCCGTCATTATACTTGTTCCTCAATTCTTTATCATCACTAATAATTCATTCCTATAATAATATGTTTTCATCCTCTTATAATTTTATGAACGTATCATAATTCAATAATGCTAGTTATAATATAAATAATAAACAGAAAAATGGGTAAAATCTTATTTTAGCACACCGCTTGGCGATAGCTAAAGAATGGCGACAAACATTTTGTAGCCAACCAAAATGATGTGTAATCACGTGATTACGGGATTTGAAAATCGCTATTTCGAATATTTTATATTTTATTTAAATTTAGTTATTAATTTACTTAATTTATTAATGAAAATTTAATTATTAATTTAACTATTGATAGAAGACCAATGATTATGCGCCTTAAATTTGCTATATTAAAGAATCCAATTTGGCGTCGTAATCTGTTGATTTGGCTCGCATTTCATCCTTGGTGAACGAGTGGGTCCAAATAAGATTCAACTGAAAAATATGATAAGAAATAATTTATTATCCATGTACATCAAATACGAATTTATTCCACATGAAACACTAATTTTACTGAATATACATATTATTTACTTCTATCTCTTATTAAATATTTAAATTTTAAATTTTCTGAAATATATTCTTATCTATTGCTGGTTATTTATTATTGACAAAAGTCTAGAATTCCCACTTTAACATTTTTGAACTTTGGTCAGGTCAATTACTTTTGGATGACTTACGGCATATTGAATCCTTTCTTGAAAAAAAAAAAAAAAATGCTCATAACAACTTGGGGCCACAGTTGGTATCTAAGCTATCAATATTTTGATCTGGCATTCAACAATTAATGGGTTCGACGCCCATCTTGGGAGTGAGTTTCTAAAGTGTTTCTGAATCTATTTTAAACCATACTTCTCTGTCGAAGTAACTCTTGAGTAAAAAAAGTTTGATCGTAAAGAGATCAACTCGCAAATTGAAACATTCTTTTTACTATCATGATAGGAAAAATCATATTCCCCCATGAATTTACATTATTATTTGACATAATTTAATCTGAATAATGAACAAAATAAAATTGATTTATTTATCGGATCTAAAAGAAAATGTGAGTGCAAAATTACAAATGTGAAGAAACTCAAAATATATTCTTATAATTTAAATTAAAAAAGTATTTCGAATTGTGACAAGCAATTCTGTGTATAATACCGAAACGTAATGTGTATTCATGTTATATTCATTATATAATTCAATCTTATATTCATAATGTCTCAAAAACTACGTTTTGTATAGTTATGATAAACAAGGTATTATTATATTTGTAGTCATGATAATTAAGAAATTGTTATTTTGTAGTTACAGATTATTTTAAATAAAATAAATTTATAGCTCTTTTTAAACTTATTAATTATATTAATAAATTTAATTAGGACAAATATAAGCTAAAATCAAATTCCAATAATATTGAATTTTATTTAACGAATTATAGTATTTCTTAAGAAAAAAAACTAATGCTTTTTTCAGTATGTCTTAAAGGAGTTTTATGTTAATTACAGAAAATGTGCAATGTTTTATATCATAGTTTAACAAAGATAAAAACACATTTGCTACTTCATTTTAAGTTTTACTTAAAAATTTATATTCTAGTACAAACTGCATTTTGCATGTAAATAAACACTTTTTTCACTTAACAAAACTACTGAGAATTTGGATTTTTCTGCAAAAAAATCATTTTATATTTGCTATCAAAACTCTATGATATATCCTTTGCATGTATATAAATTTTGAGCTTTAGGATAAGACTATGTTAACTTCCCTTTCTGAGTTATCAACAGCAGAAAATTTATCTTTAGATGTTCATTAAAAATGCACAAACTATTGAAAACAAAGTCAATTTAGATAACAAGTTCCCATAATTGTATTTTCTTCATGCTGAAAATAATTTGTTAAGATTCATGTTTAATTTAAAATCACACAGTAAGTAGCTTGGATACTAAGTCTCTTGTATTTGACATCCGTAGCACATATTTCTCTTTGAAAGATATTTCATGGAAAGTTAGCCATATTCACGTGTCGAATAGGAAACAATCTGAAAACTTTTCAAGTATCAATCTAGACAGAAGTGCATGTAGAAGGTAGAAGCACAAAATTTTTCAACAATAGCTTGAACTAAACTCGCGAAACTCAACTTCAAAAAGCTCAGTCCTACCAATAGGTCTCTGAGAGTCATTATTCCCATATTAGATGTGGCACGATGTGTCCCATATTAGATACGTTAATATTTAGATATGTCATGGACTATATCTAAAGAAAGGTGGAATCAATGGCCAAGACGTTATTATACCTGTATGCTAGTTTGAAACGTATGCTGAGTTGTTAACAGAACGATCAGCTCACTGTCTTATAGTTCAGCAGCTTATTGAATCGATTCTCACATCAATGATGGTTTGGAGCCCATTTTCAACCATAGGACCCACTCGAATCAGCCTTATGTACAAAGAATGAACTTGATATGACAAACTCGGCTCCCAATTTACAAAAGAATATTTTTTCATAATAACAAATATAAATTTGTAATTTTCTTTCAAAAAACGGTTAAAAAGACTTTTTTATTAATTCTGTTGTACTTGACATCGAATTTATATTCATAAATAACACTTACAACATATGTGAAAATTTTAAGTGAATTATAATTAATCAAGAGAATCACACACACGCACACATAAGATGAAACTTAAAACGGTGAGATTGCTCAACAATTTTTTCCATGTTAATTGTCAGAAGTCAATTAAAAAAAATTTTAGAACTCGAGCGTGCTACTGAAAAAATGACAAATGTTTATAACTATTAGCTTTTATTTAACATTTTATACTGTAATTTATATTAGTTTCGAGAAACACTATAACTTCCAATTCAATCTGTGACATATGTGTCATTATAAGAGTCCATTTTATATGATATGCATATCTAGAGCCCTCGAAAGAGACATAATATAAAAGAAAATTAAAGTATTTTAACTACGAGTAACAGTGAGCCTAGTAGCTTAAAGTTATTGTAAGGCATACATACATTCATCTCATATTGTCTTTGTCTCATATCACTTTACACAAATAGTGGGCAATAATCACGAATCGCAAGGGAAGAAACAAGGAAAGCTCTCAAGCATTAACATCAATTTGGCATAACTTGGCTTGAACAGATGGCAAAATAGCAAAATACACTCGTTGTTCCACAGTAGTAGTGATTGAACCGGGGCCTTTCCAATCTGAAGAGAATGGTCGTACCACGAAGCCACAGTGATTCCAGAATTAAAATTATACTCATATTAACAATGGCTTTACCCTTTTCAGGATGGGGTATATTCATATGTATTCTTGGCATAAATTCGATCGCTAAAGAATAAGAATACACACACACAGACACATATTTATCTTTCTATATATTTAATTATGATGTGTGTTTCAGTGCACTATTACACTTATATATTAGGTTAGGGAAAAAGAAATCCATTATTTTTACGTGAACTTTATGTAACTTCTTTTGGATTCACTTTGTAAAAAGGTTTAAAACAGCTTTCATGTAGATTTTTAGGTCTTGCGCGTTACGACTGCTGACATGCGGTTAACTTCGATCATTTTTGATATTTTATAGACATTTTCGACAATGCTGTATCCACATGCGAGGTACATCAATAACATCAAAAATACCCGAACGGAATCGACGAAACAAAAATTGTACTTAACTGGTTGTTACAGTCTTATACAGGACGATAAACACCTTTCACAATTTTAGCCACCCGGCTATCTTTTTCGCCGTTACAAGAGAAAAACGAAACTGTATCGAATTTTCTGTTTGTTGTCTTCCATTTTTAAAACCTTGTACTCGTAACTGAATGAATCAAACAAAAAATCGCAAGAGGATATTTTAGTGTCAAATGTCACCTTTCCAACGAGCATAAATCTGAAATTGTTTGATAGATACCTCACGAAATATTGATCACTACAGACGTCTACCGAAAAAATAATGGATTACTTTTTCCCCAAACTAATATATATATATATATATATTTATTTATTTTATTTTATTGCCCGCCAGACTGGCAGTATGGGTGCGCTGTTCCACTTTTTCAACTGAATCGCAATTGGGTGTGGAGTCCGACTTCCATAGGTACTAGTTTATAGACTAGGTAACCATTCATACTCCATTCACACAAGGAAAGGACAAAGACAAGAGAGAGAGAGAGTACAATCTCGCCCGAACCGGGATTCTAACCCAGACCTCCCTATCCGCAGGCAGGCCCGTTGATACACTTATATTTAACAATATAATATAATTATGATATTTTTATTGAATTTATTTCTTACAATTTAGATATTAGAAATGATTATTGTAATAAAATGATAAAAGGAAAAAAGTAAAAGTAAAATACAGGCATCGAGAGATAAAGTTACAGCTCTCCGATGATTTGTTAAAAAGAAAATGATTTTTGAACAAATTTTAATCTCGTTTGATGTAAAAATCTTTCTTTGACGGGAAAACTTTTATTTTATCAACTTTTATTCCCTTAATGTGATTATTTTGCGTGATCATTTTCATTTTTTATAATTATATTATTTAAAATCTTTTGAACTTTTTCATCTTTAATTAAAAGATTTTAAATATCAAAATATGAATTGATTAAGATCAGAAAATCTCATCTGCTTATTTTTTAAATCTCATCTACATATTTTTAATTTAGTTAAATTAAATTAACTTAAAATATTAACGAATTCAAATATTTCATCATTAATTGTCATGTTTTTTTAATTTTTCTATTATTGGAAGTGTCAGCTCTCTCTATTTAATAAAAAAGAATTGATAATTAAACATTTTTTCAGTAATAGTTTTTTTTAACTAGTTTTTATGACTTAAGGCTCTCGCGCGTATAAATTCTCTTATAAATTGAAACATTTATAATTTTTCATCTATAATGTTGATTCATTTAATTGAATTAAATGCAAAAGGCTCACTTTTAATCAAATTCATAGTTTCTTAACAACCTTTTTCATTAAATATTGTATTTAAGTAATTTTCAATGTTTCTTCATTTTTCATAACTCATTTTTAATTCCTTTTGGGTTTTTAGAATCTTTTTATAATTACTCTTATATTTTTGTTATACCCTTCAGCATTTCCTTTATTTATTTTTAATGTTTTATTTCTTGAACCAATAAATATTTTTCCCATCTATACTAGTTTTCATCTTTCATGTCATATGGTACACGCTGATTCACTTTTCATTGCATGAGTATGTACCGTAAAAAATTTAATCATTGATTCTAAGTTTTCATATAAATCATCTATTTCCAGAGCTTGACTGGGGCATGGGGCAGTTGTCTTGGGACCCCCCCCCCTCATCAAAAGGGCCCCTAAGTTTCCTTTTTTCTAAATGATGTTGCGTCGGATGGTACTTTGTAAAGCTTGAATGAAACAAGGAAAGTTCTCCTGCATTCTATTGGTACAACTTTATATAGCATCCCCATTATTTCAATCTTTAATGGATTTTGTGCCACCTCTTCGAAATGAATTTAAGAAATATTAAGCTGAAGAGCTAGAAATTATGTCAGAAAAAGCATGTATGAAATAAAAAGAAAAGAAATTATAGCTCGAAGTAGTTTGTTAAATAGTAGAAATGCACCTGAAGTAAATTTTGAGCCACATGATCTATATACTATTTACTATTACTATATGTTATGTGATACATGTTAAACTTAACTTTAACATGTATCACATAACATGTAGCAACAAATCGTAAAATTCTGTACACTTTCAAGAATCTAAAGCGGAGGAATTGTTATTCTTCTACTAATTTAGATGATGAGTTCCCGACGAACTGCAATATTTCCGTCCCTTAGTAAATAAGCAGGCTATTGCATTAGATATGGTGAAAATATTTTAAAAAAATTTGATTTATCATCTTCATTTCCTAATGTTGAGACAGCACTCCAAATATTTTTATCGTTGCCAATTTCAAACTGCAAAGGGAAAAGATCTTTTTCTTTGCTAAAGGGATTAAAATCTCCCAAAAGATCATATATTCTTCAAGGGAAACTGTCTCAACTTTATATATTATTTTTAAATTCATATACAACAAAAAAATGATAATGATGAGGTATTTGAACAAAGTAAAATTAGAGAAAAAAAATACTGAAAAAGAAATAGGAAAAAATCTATTATAATACAACTTATGTATAAATTTATAGGCAGCATCTAATCTCGAGCTGCTTAAACAAATATTTCTAGAAATTCTAATATTAATTCATTTGACTTGACTAATAAATATTCTCTTATGTTTATGTTATGACATATTCTCTTATGTGTGTTTTCAAATATTTCCCATACATTTGAATGTTTTTACTTGAGCATACTTATAGTCCCTTACATACAGAGTTAATGTATGTTTCTCACACATTCACTCTAACATTTCTCATTAGAATATTTGATTAACTTTATAAAATATATCATACATCGTTAAATTTATTTCCATCAACACATCTTCAGAATCTCTATAATCATAATGATGTATAATCTAATAATTTAAATAATTTAGAAGTAATAGCAGTTAAAATAATATCTTATAATATATTTATAATTATAAAAACAATATTTTTTTGTATGATTAAGTATGTAATTTTAATCATCATAATATCTACAAGTCAGTTTAAACTAGTATTTCAATTGATCATAATTATGTATATAAATATATATCCCAAACCTTCATTTTCTTAAATTACTTGCCATAAATTGAAAAGAACTTATAAATCTATAGATTCAGATCCTCAACTCTATATATTAGAGAAATAAGCTCTGGAACAGTAATCAAAGTAATATCTTCTTTATACAGGCTCATTATCTTCATAAATAAACGTGAATTATATCCGGTTAAATTATTAATTATTACAAAAGCGAAGTCAGGATTTCGATATCTTTTACTACAGTCTTTTATACTGTCATAAGCAAAATCGTCATCACATGAACAAGTCCACGATGCTTTCCAGTTTGATGATTGAGGGCTATAACTTTTATTTTCTTCTTAAATTTGAGATAAATATTTGTTTGCTTCTTAAGTTCTCAACTTTGTTTTTTAATGGTATTCCAACATCATAGCTTTTTTTTCACTAATTTATTTTACTTTAAAAAAATTATGTACACTTTCTTTTGGGAATATTTGGAAATTATAAACCTCCTTTTCGTATTTCACATAGAAAAAGAATGAATTCGCTATCTAATTTTGGTAGTATATTGCAAAGAAATTTTTAAGATTAGTTTGAGATGTCTATCACACATTATATTTTAATAATAATTCAAAATCAACATATCTAAGAAATTGTTTTAATTATATTTCAAATATTTTGAATTTTTATGCCTAACATTATTTAGTGTTATAGTCTTTAATAGTATCACAATTTCTTTTTTCATTTTTTAAATTTTAATATTTCTAAAAAGTTTGAAAATGTTTATCATAAACATTTTTCAAAATAATCTATTTAAATTTTTAAACCAATAATAATTTTTTTTTTCACTTTCCATTTATAGTAAGTTAACATTCAGTTTTAACTTTGTTTCAGTTGTGCTTAAGTGAGAAATTACTTTAACGTCGTTTAATTATAACCTTTTACAGTAAAATACAATTATTGGTATATTATTAAATTTTTCATAAATTTTTTTTAAATTCCCTTCAGAAGCAATAGGGAAAATAACAACTTTACGGTTTAATATATTTTGATATTATTTTCAGAAGTTTTGAAGCAGGATAAATTTCTGAGGACGCAAAATATTTATTATCTCTGTTTTCCCTTTTCTCTAATTGCCTTTTTACTTCCAATTATCTTTGTTATTTTTATGTAAGTAGAAACAACTGAAGAATCATATATTAAGTTGGGGAAAAAGTTATCCATTATTTTTTCGGTAGACGTCTGTAGTGATCGCTATCTCGTGAGGTATCTATCAAACAATTTCAGATTTATGCTCGTTGGAAAGGTGACATTTGACACTAAAATATTCTCTCGCGGTTTTTTGTTTGATTAATTCAGTTACGAGTACAAGGTTTTAAAAATGGAAGACAACAAACAGAAAATTCGATACATTTTAGTTTTTCTCTTGTAACGGCGAAAAAGATTGCCGGGTGGCTAAAATTGTGAAAGGTGTTTATCGTCCTATATAAGACTGTAACAACCAGTTACGTACAATTTTTGTTTCGTCGATTCTGTTCGGGTGTTTTTGATGTTAGAGATGCACCTCGCATGTGGATACAGCATCGTCGAAAATATCTATAAAATATCAAAAATGATCGAAGTTAACCGCATGTCAGCAGTCGTAACGCGCAAGACCTAAAAATCTACATGAAAGATGTTTTAAACCTTTTTACAAAACGATTCTAAAAGAAGTTACATAAAGTTCAAGTAAAAATAATGGATTTCTTTTTCCCCAACCTAATATATAATATTTGAAAGAATTTATGAATTATCTAATACATGAAATGATTTCTAAAGTTTAAAGAACTCAAGACGAAATAATCTCTATTTATTATAAAACATATTTTTAATTTATTTTTTAAGTATGTTTCTTTTTCTTTGTTCTTTAAGATTCTCTTTAAGAAGATGTCCCATTAACTTTATGTAAATAACGAGAGAAGTGAAAAATAATGAGATTTACTATTCAAATGGTAAATTAAGATATTTGTATATGTTATCACATTTTTTAATAATTGATGTAATTTCTTTGTTTGTTATAAATAAAGCTTAAGTTAGGCATTGTTAATCAAATATTCACTTTTGTAAAAGTGTAATGAATTTTGCATTTATATTATCGAAGGAACACAGTTTTATTAATATTTATTTCTATGGTTTCGTCACTAATTTAAAAGAATTTAATTTTTTTTTTTTATTTTACTTATATTTTCTCAGACGTTTTCCTATGTTTTATAAATAATCTCTCCACTGAAATCTAATCTCTTGCTAATTACTAATTTTAATCATTTAAAAATCAACAACATGCTGTTAATTAGTATTTTGTAGTTTTTTTTTTTATATTTATTTTTTTATTTAAAATAGTATATTTTATGTAATTCAATAAATGTTTATAGAAATACTTTATTCTCTTCCTTTTTGTCACTTGCAATACATTATCTTACTAATTTACCAGTGCCAAAATTTTATATTAGATTTAATTGTGGATCTGCACAAAAAAAAAAAAACAAATACAATCATTTTTATACATAAGACATGTGCTAAATTCTAATAAATTACGAACATTAAGACAAATCTATCGATTTTCTCAAAAAATTATGAATTTCCTAATGTTTCTATTTTTTGGGAAAGTAATAATAAAGATATTTAAATAGTATACTAATATATATATATTAGAATACTCTTACACTAATATATGATATACATATATTAGTATAAGTGACAATATATATATGTGTATATATATGTGTATGTTAAAAGCTAGCATGCACATATATACGTATTCTTTTTATGTCCCGAAATTTTGTCAAGACTTAAAGCAGAGAATAACGAGAAACTTCATCAAGAACTTGATCTTTGGCTAACTTAAAATAAAATTAAGTTTCCTCTCATATTTCGATTACACCGTTTATAATTCATCTAAAACATAATTAATGGTAATTTCAACTCCTTGTAAAGTTCCTTATGACGCAAAGTAATTAACGTAAGCGATGTATTTTTGGATTCTACTTCGGAAATTTTCTAGCTTCAAGAAAGTGTTGTGTTGATTTTCCTTTTTTTAAAGTCCCTCTACTGGTTGGAATAGAAAAAATAATATATACAGAATTGAATTCCTCATTCGTTAAATATTATCTGGTGATTTTTCTTTAAAAAATAACGCTTTTTTTAATTTTGAAAAGTATTGTTTTTGGAATTCTGCACCGAATGCGTTTTCGCCTTTCCCGTTATGTCACCGGTAGGAAATGGATTGGAACGTAAATGAAACGTGTTCCGCTTTACAACATAACTATGTTACTAAATAGGGTTTTCAAATATTATGAACTTCATTTGATTAGTTTCTAGCTATTTTATTTATTAGAACTCTTTACATGACGTGAAGTATCGTTTAAAAATCTGTTAATAAACTATTTTATAAAATGCACACTCCTATGTATTAAACTCTTTATTTAATACTGGGGCTTCATGTTTTCACATTTAAACTGAAACTTCAGTTAGAAGTAATAATTACACCTTTGAGATTTTATTTATTTTGATGCAACGGATTCAAAAAAAAATCTAATGTGAGTTCCGTTTCTGCTTTTTTTCTCTCATTTCTGCAAAAAAAAATGAAATTTTAAATTAATTTCATTTTTTCAGTTCATTACTAGATTATAACTTGAAATATATTTTTAATATTTATACTTTTGTGTATTAAACTGTAGGATTTCGTGATTTCACATTTAATGTAAAATTTCTATCAGAAGTCTTTGTTGATCCTTTTGGTTTTTGTTTATTTCATTATATTATATAGAAAAACTATCTATTCTTAGTCCTGTTTTTATCTCAATTGCGTTAATTTATTTCCCTTTCCAATTTATAACTAGATGGGATCCCAGAAATCAACGCATTTTACAGTTGTAAAATCTGAACTAAAACTGTAATTTATATTTATATAGTCGTTTAAATCATTATTTTGTATCTCTTATCGGTTTGTAGCCTTATAATTAAAGACAGCTACAATTTTAACTAAAAATATTGTATATTAATGAGATTAAATAAAATGGGTAGAAATCCTTATGTAATCTTCTTCTATCAATAGAAGATCACAAGATAAATTCTATCTATATAATAATAAACCTAATAGTTCTAGCTATAGCTAATAAACCTGGTTATAATAATCCAGGCATTTATATTTCTTTACTTTTGGATAAATATTGCGACGTTTACTTGTGCTTGGAAAAAAGCTGTGTCAAAACAATAATTATTCAGTCAAAAATGGTGATAAAAATTAATTTTATGAATTTATTATAAAGGCTTAATGGAAGTCGAACAATGTTCACTTTATTTAATATTGATTGTTCAATTCTCAAAAATATCACAAATTATTCATTAAATATTATTATAAGAATAGTTTTGAATATTAAAGGATTCATAGATAAAATATGATTTTATCATTTATAAAAGTGAGCGTCTGTTTATTTGTGTTTGACAAATGGCCACAATACAAATACTAGGCGAAAGCTTGCAAAGTGAGCTTTAAACTACGGCATTATTTTCCTACTTGGTCCTCATTATGAGCAACACAGCTGCACCGACATGGAATAAGGTTTCTCATGACGTCATCACAGAACTATGGTGGCCAAAAGCCCCCACATTTCTTCGATGACACCATTGCTGAATGCTGCTTCCAACTGTGTTTCACAAGGGCAGCGTTGGCCTTCAAAGTATTTCTTGATGCTGCGATTGGTCCAAATCAACTCTTCCTTCTGATTCTACTCTGGTCTAATACTGGAGAATTGCTACAATTGGATTTTAGTTTTCCACATCTTTTGCATATCTGTAAATTGCTGTCAAACGGTGATGGTTGTTCGCAGTCAGAAATTCAATCGCAATTTGTTATTTCAACCGGAAGTTACCACTGGTACCAGATTGTTCGATTACTCTGAAAAGAGAAAAGATAAAATGGTGAAGCAAGATACATTCTCTTGCTTAAATATCAATACGTTAATGATAAGAGTTCGAGATATTTGCAGTACTATTAGTAAAATAATAGACCTAAAGAAATCACTTTCTGAATTGTTTTCACATCTACGAGGAAAGATTTATGCTATAAGAAAACACTGGACCGGGTGTTAGCCATTTTGTTTAGCAATAAGACTACCATCTCTCACTATTTCAGGTTTTCAAGAAATGAGATAATATTTGAACCATGCCAGCCGATCTGTACGAGATCTGTGGCGTTTTAAAACTTAATCTTTAAATGAACCCCTGTCTTTTTCATTTCGATGATTAATTTTAATTCATGTTGAATTTTCTCAAACAATTTAGTTGAGTTCGTTCAGGAAGTCTCTAAATTTTTTCTTTTCTTAACCTTAAAATTCTCTTTGACCTTAACTATAATTTAAACGAACCTTAATTAATTTAAAAATAAATTAATTCCATTCTAACTTTTATTTGAAACATTTCGATAAATTTATTCAATAATTTCACAAAATTGTTTTCTTACATTTCTTTTATATTTTGCCTAATATTTAAGAAATAAACATAATAGTAACATCTTATTTTCAAGAGAATATGCAAAATATTTTGAGACCATGATGGACTGTTTGATTCAACAAAATTTGCCTTTCTTTCTATTTATAATAGTTATCTTGCTTGATATTAAACATATATTATTTTACAAAAGAAAACACATTTATTATTTAAATTAACTTACAATTTAAATGATGAATTGTTGACGTAAAATATCAAAATTCATAATTTTAAATGTTTTAATGGTTTTTGTTCATATACTTTTATAAACGAAAAAATAAGAATTTTCGATAAATTCAAAAGTGAAATTTCGAATTCGCGTAAATTGTGCTACTGCATGATTAATGTGAGGATTATTTTGTTGAATTATTTAAATTATGCATTTGAAAAATCAAACGCGTTGCCATTGTTATAAACACACTCAACCACATACAATTATGTAAACCCTTAAATCTCAACTTAATACATATCATTTATATGCTAGAATTAAAAATATCGATTTCCAATCTATTCGATGAAACATTATAATACAATAACGATTTTTAAAAAAAATAAGGGAATACTATGTTTTGAAAGTCACTTGTGCAAATCAAGCTATCCTAATAAGATATTAAACATTTTTAAGAAGAAAAGAGACTTGTTTCCTTATGTCTTACTAACCGATGTGTTACAATTTGCTGCAGTACTTTTAGAAATATTAACTCACAAGTATCTTGACTAAGCGAAATGAAGCTTCCTGAAAAATTAAGAATAGTTGTCATCGAGTATCCGAATACGATGGAAGTGACGTACGAAGGTAATGGAAGTGTCACATTGTCTGGCTTCGAGGGACGATTTCTTAATGCTGTATTGGATGCTTTAGGTGTTCCTTACGAGATTGTTACAGAAAAGACTTACGGTGTGCCAGAAGATAATGGCAGCTGGAATGGTTTGATAGGTTTGATCCAAAGACAGGAAGCAGATATGGGTATGACCCTTCTCGCCCCAAGTACTACAAGAATGGAAGTTGTTGATTTCAGTGGGGCCTACAACTTTGGAAGACTGACGTTCGCGATGTGGAAGCCGGATAGTATACCTGTTGAAAACGCTTTTTTCTATGCATTTACGCCGGTGTTGTGGATTTGTCTGCTTTTCGTTTTCTTTCTTTTCCCTTTACTATATTATTTTTTAATCCCTAAGAAGCACAGTTACATAGATTTGTTCTTGCAAATGCTTTTTTCTGCAATGAAGCAACCCATAGAGCTTGATATGGGCACGCTGAAGGAACAGATCTTGCTCGGCACTTGGCTGATATTTGTCACCATCATTTCCTTCGGTTATACTCAAATCCTGCTGTCGCAAACAGCGGTGCCGCCTGCCGGTGCAATCATCAAGGACGTCAAAGAGCTGTCGTCAGCTGTGGTAAGGGGAAAAGTAAAGAGTTATTTCTCCGATAACTCTCTGA
>JAPDSC010051014.1:176323-204543 GCA_026290005.1 Latrodectus geometricus | reverse complement strand
AGTGCACACACTCGATGGCATCATTACAATGGTGTAACATCACTACAATGTCATTAAAAACTGTCTTTGATGATGAACGAATTAAGTCAGTTGGTAAAAAGAGAATTCAATAACAGAGTTACATCTGAACACAGGCTATCATGTGGAGCATTTGAAAGACAATGCTTAAAAAATGATCCAAGTCGTTCAAGAGCAAATAAAATTATTAGAAATGATCACATTCGAGAAATGTTTTGAGAGCTATAAACATCAGAGCTGTAAACACCATTTGAATGTTATATTAGCATTGCTTTTCTCAAATGCTATGTGAATTGTTTCGACTGCGCAAACAAATCATTTGTTTTTAATGGTGAGGGGACTAAAATAGAAAGCAAATTTAATAACGGATTTAGATTTGGGCATCTAAGATCCGTTGACAATCATACATTGGATGCATTTGGATGAAAATGCACAAGAGGAAAAGCAGTTGTAAATGCAATTAGTAGAAATGATTGCTTTAGAGAAAATTTTGAAACTGGTAGAGATTGCCTAAAACTTTTTAGTAATATATATTGACTGTATTTCAAAATTAGTTTTAAAAGCTAATAAATTTTTAAATGCGATTCGTTCCTAATTTAGCTTTTGTGTTTTCAATGTTTTCGATAGGTGTTTTTCTATACTAACAAATTGTGATACTTTTTAATTGCTTTGAAATAAAAAGAAAGCTTATTTTTAGAATAGACTCGAGTTCTATAATACAAGATCATGTTTTTAAAAATAAATGTGTTGAAAAGATTTCATTCTTTAAGTTTTAATCTTATGTTATTAATTTTCTTTATATTCTATATTGTTATATTCTTTAAGTTAGGGGATTTGTAACAAATATTCATAGTGGATGGACTAGCACACTTTATTCGCCAGTAATTCAAAAATACAAGGAGAATCCTGTGACCTAAAACAATTTTATACAAGCTATGAAAGTAAGACAAATGCATTGAAATAATCAGTAATTAACACATTTTAGCGTGTTACAACAACAGCTGCAAAGTAAAATACCATTCTGAAACTCAGAAATTGAATCTAATCTACCCTATCAGGATATTTATAAATTATAAATCTCCTAATCATTCCCGAAAACAAAAAATCCCTAATATCCCCCGGAGAAGTTTTTTGGCTTTACTTTACGTCGTCCATTTTTCACCTAAACTTAGTCACAATTTCTGTTGCAATGAGTTTTGCTAGCAAGAAAACTTTACAGGAACAAAGTTTGATCCTGTGCCACAATATTTTACGAGAAGAATCATGGACTTCACCTTGATTTTTTCTATAGTGAAAGTGACATATTTCTTTTAAAAATTTGCATGAAATAACTGAAATTATTCGAATACTAATGAATATTTATAAATATTAAAAATTTAATGAAATTAAATTAATAATGTAAAATATTTTATAAAAACATTTTTCACTTATTTACATCAATACACAAACAAGTCACACATCACGAATCTTGCTTCAAAAACATAATCAGTGTTTACTTACGTCTAATGCTATTTTTTGTCTCTCAACGCTGTAACTCCTTCCTTAAATATTTGAATGGATTTAGATAAGAATTGTTGAAGAGGTTCTGGAAAACAATATACACTTATACCAATTACAATAACTACTTACTAACAACCTTTTTAAAACCTTTATTTCTTTATTGCATGCATATAGTCATCCATGTTCCATAAAAAATAATGTGATTACACAAACAAACTGAAATGAAATGAAATGAAATGCTAATGTGTGCTAAGGTAAAATAATAAAATGATCTCAATTAAAGCACAAATAAGTGCATATTTCATAATTTATCCATATAAGATAAAAAAAAATGAACTACTAAAAATAATCAGTTTACCTCAGTAAACAAAACTTTATTCTTTAATAAGAAGAAAAATTATTGAGTTATTAAATTCATATACTTTTGTCAAAAAATATATGCTTTTTAAATAATGAAAGCATCACAATTTTACACGAAAAGATCACATAATTAAAAAGTTAGTTTTCTAATTTTCTAAAAAATTTAATTTGATTTATAATATATTTTTGAAATTTATTTAAACATTCTAATTCAATTTAATTTATTTAAATTTCTTTTTTTGAAATTCCTTGTTTATTTAATTAACTGTAAATCAAATTAAAATTAAAAAATATGCATTATTTGTTTGATCGATTATTTGTAAATTTTTTTGTCTCTGTTACTTTTCAAGATTCAGAAAAATATTGTTTTATTATAATATATAAAATATATTTCCTTTAAAAGCATACATGGTATTCCTCACGCTTAATTTTTGCAAGATTATTATGATACTTTTTGTATGAACTTTTTGCTGACCGAAGAAGTTACATTTGAGCCAATGTCGAGTGATGAGTACGGTACCTGGGTTGGCACATTATTTTTCTTTACACCTTGTTAAATTATAGAAAGGACACTAGACCTGATGACTCATACTTCTAAAAATATATATAACCCACATTTGATTCGTTTAGTGATGCTATAATTTATCTGTTTTAGACAATAAATTGACGTTTATTAGAGATTGTTTTTAAATTATGAACAAATTTTTCTCTGCATAATTCAACATTTTATTAAATTTTTCAATTCTTGGAATAACATTAAATATTTATTAAACTTTTGCATTTAAATCAAAATCAAAAACTTTAAATGGCGAAAACGATTAGTGATATCGAAGTTCAATGAAGGTGAAAAACATATCAACTTTATATTCAAATTAACCAGAACAATTTTCGTTTTTAAGTTATTTCCATTATTTTACACATAAAATTTTATAAATAAAAAGCAAGAACCTTTAAAATTATTCGAAACTTAATAAGTGGAGTTGAATCTAGAAAAAATTGGGAAAAAGTAAATTAAGGTTTATATAAATGCCTTTTATAAATCAATATATTTTTCAAAATTAGTGATAAGTTGTCTCTAATATCAGAATAAAACACGCAATTGTGAATCTGGATTTAAATATTTGAATATGAATGAAACTTAATGGATTCTTGGGATAATTTATGACGTCATATTTTCCCTTGTTATCATATATTTATTTCAACATAATTTTATAGTCATAAGAAAATATTTGACTGAGTTGAAGTAACAAATATTAACAATTAATTATTATTGCTATTTAAATTTCTTCTCTTATTTTCTATTCAACCGCTTATATTGTTTTAAATATTAAGTTGAAGAAAAATCTCATAATTTTCAATGCTCTTTTACGAAAACTAAGAATAACCTTCAGGAAATTTTGCAACATTTCAGTCAAATTAAATTATTTCTCGAAATTAATTAAACAAATACGCTTATTGGAATAATTAAACACTGTCACATATGCATACATGCAATGCAAAGTGCGCCATAGTTGTACCATTTGGTAAACTATGGCGCACTTTGGTTGTAAACTTTGATGCACAGATCATGCTCAACGTCAAATGTCCCGCCATTTGAATCATGATGCAATAAAAATTCGACACTTATTTTAAGTCTTTTGAATATCTGAGTCTTGCAAACTCTCTCAACAAATTGGTCTCTGATTGGGACAATATCAGAAATGAGATCTATTTCTCTACTAACCAGGCTTTCTCAAACCCAGTGAATCTTTGTTTTGATCTTCAAAAATGGAAGCAATATTGCGTCACTGTTTTTCTTGAGTCATTGGCAAGGACAAGATTGAGAAAATCATTACGTATAAGTTCTTAAATAATTCTAATCCGGATTTCAAAAATGTAAGATTTCAACCATTGATGTGAGGTGTGAAATAATTTTATAATTGTTCAATTATTTCCAAGTTAAGCAACTAAATTATGATTAAACCCTTGTATTCGATCGATGAAGGAATAAGTATCCATTTCAAGCCAGCAGATAGCAAATTTGATATCTGTGCCGTAAAAAAACGTCATGTATAAAAATTCTATGAATTTTAAACTTTGGAATAATCTAATTATCTTCTGCCGGTATATTAAAAAAGTTTAGAGAAGAGGCTGCCGAATCGAGTGTCAATTTTTTCATTTGACAAAGTCAAAATTTCAAATATGGATTCACTACCACTAAGTGCTGCTTCTTTGGAGTGTAAGATCTCGGGTTCGATGCCATACACAGTTAAAAGGTTACCAAGCATTTTATTATTTACCTCATAAATTACCTTTTAAGGAGAATTTTTGCAGATAATAAGCCGCATTCACGATTCGCAAGGGAGAAAATCCCATAGATGAGCATGCAAAAGGCAGAAGCGCAACATGCATTTTCCTTTGGACAATGATGGCTGGGATAAAAAGCGGTTGCTTATGAGCCGAAGAACACTATCCTAGGGTTGGGACATGGTGAGAGCTCTGTATCTATATTACTTGTTGCCTTTCAAAGAATTGCTCTATCATATTGAGTCAATGCTTTAAGTCAATGTTACGGTGGTTTACCGATGCTGTATAACGTATTTTTTTTTCTGTTAGTACATCTGTCAGGATGAATGTTTGGTAGTTTTCTTGGTTTCTTCTCTTATGACACATGAATACGATCTACTGTCTATGAAAAATCCTCTAGGTCGATAGATATTAAACCGTATTACAAAACGTTGCGCATTGATCTGACTATTATGTGGTTTAAAAGTGATTGGCTATATTTAAATGCTTTTGGCAGTAGAAATTGAGAACCGAAAACTTATAAAAAACGATAAATAAATATTTTTTGAATCTTTAAATTCTGATGAAAGAATCGGCAAGAAGCTTATATATTTTGGATAAAATCCATATGCATTGACCAGTTTTAAGAATAACACTAAGCTATCAATTTTATTTAAACCTGAATAATGTTCTTTAAAAGAAGTTTTATCGGTTTCGATCAAATTATGTAATTTCAAAATAATTCATTTCATCATAATATCACGAGAAAAACAATTATTTATTTTATGGGATTAAAAAAAAAATTCTACTTTAACGTTCGAGTATTGATACATAGTGACTATCCATCATTGGAAATCAGAAATTAAATATTTATATAGCACAGTTAAACTAGTTATAAGGAATCCACAGAGATGTTTAACTGTAAACCGTTGTTTGAAATACAATTAAGAAACCTTCCATTCAAAGAAGTACAATAATAAACATCAGTCTATATACATCTAAAGACACAGAGTCGGTAAGAATATTTAATGCAATCCGATGGAGATTTCTTGAATTAAATGAATTCTTGAAACGTCTTCCTTCAAGGAGGGGATTACAGATGTAGTTACTAATATTCCAAGCAGGACTCTTCAGGTAACTCTATTTTCCAACGTCCTTTTCTTCGAGTAAGCTCTGCCAGATAAATTGTAAAATCACTTTCTTTTTGGGAGCTTCTTAAAAGCAATGTGATAAATATTTAACGGTTAAGCAAAGGAAATTGAATCAATAGTGGAGAACCGAATTCAGACTCACGAAATGATTCGAGAAAAATAAAGTAAGGAGTGTATATAAGGCAATAAAGGAGATAAGGACTAAATTAAGGCCACGAAACTTGAAACGAGGGAAAATTAAACATTCAAGACCAGTGCTAATAATTATTATTATGCCCGACAATTCTCCCTTTCCTTTTGTGGCTGCGATTCTCAGTAACTCCGGTAATTGCATTACCGGAGCCCGGATAAGTAATAATGAACATTTATTTTGGTGCGCTGTCAAGGCGCATCAAATTTAATCAGTTTATCTCCAATTTGTACGCATACAAATAAAGCTAATGCAAGATAGGCAATCTAATTTCACGAGTTAAGAAGGGAGGTGGGGAGGAAACGAGTAATTTTTGGATGGGAAAAATTAATTATAAGATGGAGAGGGGTGGGAGAGGGCGTGCGGGGGACGGAGGAAAGGAATATCGCCGACTAAATTCGAAATTGCTCGAATTGCTCTCCTTTAAAAGTCTCTTTTACTAGAGGACATAAATTTTCCACGGGAAGTATTTTGTGATGGGTGGAATTAAAAATTAGGGGTGGATCGAGAAGGAAAATAACTTATCTAATTCTTCCTTGATTCTAGAATTTCCTGTCTTTAATACATAAGAAGGACTTTGAATCACACTGATCATGATTAGCAAATAATGTATTTCCAATGTAATTAAAATGATTGTACAGATTAGTCTTGAAACCACTGTACTCTGGTTGGTATAGACTGTTTTCGTTACTGGAAGCTAGTAAGTTCGAATCCCGACTTAACCAAAAACCCGTTGTATTCGCTAAAGACGGCTGGACAGATTAAGTATGTCTTGGTCACAATGTAATCCAAATGAAGTGATACCTCTAAGGGTAGCAGGTCAAGTATTTGGGAATCTTCTGCTTAATCCCTGCTTTTAAATTATACAGACTCACACCCGGCTTATTCCATCTAATTGATAGAGCTCAACTCCAGGCTAGATATAGAGAAGCATAAGGGTGCAACAGCAACAGATTAGCTTTATACGAGATTCTTACTATCATCAGCTGACCTCTTGGAAAAATTTATTGACAAGCAGACCATCAGTTTATCAAGAAAATGAAAATATGCTGTCCGTTTCAACATCACATAATGTCTCCTTTTTTTCTGACATTCCAAATAAAATATAGATTAAATAAAAAGAGGCCTGTTGGTTTTATAGTTTTAACTGGCCAATATTTTAACACGCGCACCACACCCCCTTGCACATTCTCCCCGTGCACCACAGGTGCACAACACAGAGCTTACGAAACTTACCTAAAGCATTAAATGCATTAATAAAACAAACAAAGGCAGAGAACTGCTCTCTGGACTTCGTGAAAAGAAAAACGTTTTCTGGCCAGGTCAATAATATTGGGTTGGAGGGAAAGTTCTGTCGTATGATGTATGATGTTTTGCGATCCATGTTGGAAAATAATCCACAAGTCGGGAAATTGCAGAAGAGTTTGGCGTTCATCATACAACTGTTGGAGATCACATTAAATCTCTTGGGTTTGTGTTAAAGCAAAGTGTTTGGGTTCCGCATGAATTAATGGAAAAGAATTTGTCTGATCGTGTAAGAAAATGTTCATCACTTCTGATTAGACACAATGTGGAGCCGTTTTTGGACAGGCTGATTACTGGAGATGAAAAGTGAATTCTTTAAGAGAATATTAATAGAAAAAAATCTTACTGCAAACCAGGAACATCATCAGCAACATTTCCAAAACCAAGTATCCATCAACGAAAAGTAATGCTTTGTTTGTGGTGGAACAGGAAAGGTCCAGTGTATTACGAGTTGCTGAAACAGGGAAAAAACATCATCGCGAATCTATACTGCAATCAGCTGGATAAATTGAATGCAGCTATCAAAGAAAAAAGGCCAGCATTAGCGTCCAGAAAAGGAATAGTGTTCTACCACGATAATGCTCGCCCGCATACTGCAATGGTGACACTACGAAAACTGAATGCGTTAGGTTGGGAAATCCTTAGTCACCCTCCGTATTCACCTGATATTGCACCCTCTGATTATTACCTGTTCAGATATCTGCAAAATTATCTAACGGGGAAAAAAATTCAAGTCTTTTGAAAGTGTTTCTAAGGCAGTTGCTGAATATTTTAACTCCATGGATGAGAACTTCTACAAAACAGGAATTTACAGGTTACCTGGAACATGGCAACAGGTTGTAACAAATAACGGAGCATATAAAATTGATTAATATTAAACACATCTTTTTATAAATGAATTCAAATATTTTCTTTAAAATACGACAGAACTTCCCCTCCAACCCAAAAAAAGCCAGTTAAAACTTTTTATTTTAATTTTTTGCAGACAAATAAAAATAGAGTAACAAAGCTACAATTTTTTTCCAGAAAAGAAAATGTCATATTTTTACAGAAGAAAACAGTATTTTTAAAAATAAAATTGGAAATTTTTAATAAAGATTAATTAGTTAATTATTGAGAGAAAAATAATTTTAACTATGCTTTTTCAAAAAAAATTCTTATGAACTCCAAAAAGTATTTTCAAAAGCAAGGAATTAGAGCTTATTAGACATAACTATGCGGTGAATAGAACATTTGAGATTAGAGAAAAATCACATCAAATATTAATTTTTAAATAAGAAAATTATTTTAATCTCAAATGAATGCAGAAAGTAAAATGTTGTTTATGCATGTTTATGATTAATACTTTGTATAAACGGCATTTCACATATACGCATGTAAATTTAATCAGTTTATCTCCAATTTGTATTATATATATTTTCTTAATATATATATATATATATATACAAAGACAAGAGTAAGAAGAAATTGTATAATTCAATACAAATAAGAAAAGATAAAAAAAAACTATACAGTACAAATAAAGAAAATGCATAGAGACCACGTCTTTATCAGGAGGGAAATGCAAAAAGAACACTCTTTTCGGGCAAGCGTGAAAAACAAACGTCTAAAAGTATTTTTGCAATCACCCCGAAGAGTGCCTGTATTAAAAGAAATATATCAAAATTAAAGTAAATAGAATCAAAGCAATACATTAAAAATATAAGCAAAGCAATACACTGAAAAATATGCAAAGAAATAAATATATCAAAAATATATATCGGTGTCAGCAAATCAAAACCCACTTATCTGACACCGATATATATTTTTAATCTATATTGCTTAGTAAACTAAACTATACTATTAAGTGTCATACTTCATATATCAATATTCGTATATAGGGCTAATAAAGCTATTTTATTCTGTTATTGACTGGGGAAATTGCTATTCATTACAAACAGTATTTTCTTTTATTAAAATGATTTTTTCAACAATACTTACATGTAACTTACAGGTAAATAAACAATCGCAACAAAATTAATGGTGTACCAAACAACTGGAGAAGAAAATCAAAATCTTGGTAGTAAAGTATTCTTAAAATAATTTTTAAAAAATTTGGGAAATACATAATTTTAAGAAGGTACAGTTTTTTTCTTGCCAAATCTACAATTTTTTTCTGTATTATATAGAAGTTTTGCTGTTAAATTTACAGTTTCTTTCCTTAAAAATTAACAGTTATTTTCTGTAAAAATAAATGTCTCTTTAGTATGTAAGTTTTCTTAGAATGAAAGTTTCAGATTTATTTTTGCATTAAACTTACAAATAAAATGAAACGTCGAAATTTTATTAAACTTTACTATTTAATTTTAATCGAATAGAATTAAAAAAATACTATTCGCCTTTCTACAAGTTATGCATAATTCACGTTTAATTCGATTGCTATTACGAATTTTAGATTCTAAATTAACATTTAGAATATACTGATTTTTTTTAAATAATATGGAATTTTTTTCCGAATAATAAAATAAACCAATTGTTTTAAAAATTTGTTATTTTTCAAATTTTTCAAATTGTATTAAATAGTTAGGAAACTTTTAAGTTCATAAATCCGAATCAATAATAATTGTAAATGATGATGATGATTAAAGATGTCGAAAATAAAGTATGCGGAAAACATTCTTTTTTTATCTTAAAACTAATAAGCTTAAAACATTCTTATTTTATAGTGGTTTTTGGTTTTAAAATATTATTGAGTCGAACATGTACAAATAATAATTTAAAAAGCACAAAATATTTGATGACTATTCGAAATTCAGTAGATGAAGTTGAATCCACTTTTATGCCAATATATAAAAAAAATATTAGTTTCATTAAAAAACTCCTAGATTAACGTAAATTTTATGAATACATAATTCACAGGTAAGAGGAAATGAATCAATAAAACTAGTTTGCTACAAGTCGATGTATTTTTAAAACTAGTGATAGGGTTATCATATCAGAACAGAACACGAAATTATGGACTTCGCTTTAAATGTCTGAAAATAATGATGCTTCGATGAATTTTTTTGTATATTTATTCTGATACCGAATTTTTCTGTGATATTATACTTTCTGTCATTTTTAACTGATTAATATTATATTATTTAATTTCTTTTACTTTTTTTCCTCCACTGTTCTGGTTGTTTCCATCAGCATCGAAATCTGATTTTGGGGTGGGAATAATTCTTAATTTCTTTAATGATATCATCCTTCAAAGCGGAATTCATCCCTACATTTAACTAAGATATACTGATCAACAACGATCATTTAACTACGATATATGAGACCTTCACTGACCTCATAAAATTTGAAAAAAAGAAATTAATCATTTCAGATAATCTCAATTGCCCAGAATGACTTGCATAACTTCTTCAATATCATTGTTGAGAAGGCTCCATTTGATCATCATTGAATTTTAAGAGCTCATCCATGAAGCAGCTCTCCATGTTTCAAAACACGCATGTCTGAAAGTTTCTAAGGTTATGATAATAATAACATTCCATGGTGTTTTCGATGAATTCATACAGGAAAAATATCGATTTCATTCATTTTTTACAGCTTTTCTAAACGATTAAAAGCTTGACCAATTAATATTTTCATTGAAGTTTTGAAAATCCCTCATGGGAGATTAAAGAATTACAATACAAGTACAAAATTAAAAAGCAAATACTCTACGTTGCTTATTTTAACAGGATTAGTTGTGAATCATCCCTAATTATATGTGATTTTTTTCTCACCAAAATTTTTACTCTTTTAAAGCATCTTGGTTCAATATCTAGCATTCAAAAAAAATTAAAGCATCTAGCATTCAATATCTAAACATCAACCGCTGATATTCGCAGCCAATAAGAAAAATTAATTCTACGTACTTTCACAATTTAAAACAGAGGACTCATTCTCAAACATTTGGAATAAAGTATTGCTTCATTGGTCTTTAATAATTATTTTTGCTATAAATTCAGTACAAAATGCTAAATATCTTCAAAATTTTAAAACTGGAATCATCATGGCGTAGTAGCAAAACAAAGCTCTTAGGAGAGAAATGATTTGATTTCGATCCTAACCAGTATCGAGGAAAGGAAGTGGGTGTTGCATTTGTTCTTTCTACAAAATTCTCGGATGAAAGAGATGTTTGGAAATTTTCCAGATTTATTCTCGCATGGGACACGAATGCGTGCGAATGCCTAAAAACTTTTCCCTGATGCCTTAAACGTAATGCTTGTTATAAGAGACTTGCATCAACTTTCACTACGTGGGATCAAAGTTTCAAAGTAAGCAGTTTCTGGATTTATTTTAGTATTTTCACCTCAAAAATTCTTAAAGAGAATATTTACAATCCTTGAGTTTTCTAATTTATCTATTAAAAGTTCGAAATAAATCACTAATGTTCATTCTTCCAAAAAGATATTTACTTTTCCATCTTTAAAATAACCCAATCATTAAAAACATTTTGAAAAGGTATTTATCTATATTGTGATAATAGTCTAATGGAGAGAATTTTTATTCTAATTTTGAGACACACAAACATAATTAATCAAATGAGCTGCAACTTTAGTTTCAAGAATTGTGAGATAGAGTAATTTTTGGGAATATTAAACAGAATTCAAATTTAAATAATGCTTTGATTGATTGTTTTATTAGGAGTTATGTGTCATCTCATCCCTTGTGACACCTAAATTTAACTTACATAAATGAAAAAATCTTCCCTGGTGGCTTGATTGCAATTCTGCGGTCACTATTTATATTTGAAAACTTATTCGAGAGTGGTATATGGCTCAGAGTGTATATTTAACTATTAAAGCAGTTCTCTCTTACTATATGGAAGTTGAGTTCATGTATTGTTGAACTAAATTAGAGAGTTAAAGAGCTAATCATTCAGATGCCAGCTTATCAAAGAACTGTTCAAAGATAATTATAAGATAATTATAAGGTGCTTTTAAAACACCTTAAAAGGACTTTCAGCTGTTATATTATAGAATCCACAGTATTAAATTGCGCTATCCATTTCTCTTTTAATTCACATGTTCTGTTGCCCACTCCCAGGGGGCGCAACGGTTCTTTGCTACAAACTTGACAACACCATTGGTCGGCAAGCATACATCCCTACAGCGTGAAGAAGGTTTCGGACAGTTTGTGTTGAAACTGTGGTTCTAGTAGCTGAGGCATTCATATTTCGGTAAGTCCGAATCGTAAGCTTTAAATAACGGTTTTCATTAGCCATTGTTGCGCTGATGAGCTTGCACTTATCTTCGGCCTACATTTTCAGTTTCCAAAAAACGGTTCCAGATCTTCGAAATTGACAGTACTCCCATTCTTATATTTCGCAGGTTAATGTTTGTCTAAGAATGTTTTGAAAAAGATATATGTGTGTGTTTTTTATTAAGACGACATTATCAGATGATTCCAAAAAATTCTGCAAGTTCTTTGTTTTCTACATCACATTTATTTATTTTATTTTTATTTATTTATTTATTTTATTTTTTTTTTTTAATAAATTAACACTGAAAACTTTTTTTCGTTGATCTTTTTAGTCAAATACCAGATTACAAATTTATAAAAATAGGTAATTGAAGCGAATGATTATGTCATGTTTATAGTTAATTCTATTTTACTAAACTGTTTACTAAAACAGCCTTTAATTGCTCAAAACAATTAAAGGATATTGTGATTTTAGGTAGATCTTGTGGCTGGGAAACTTTTTAGCTAATTGATACCTGGTCGACAGACGTAGTAGGTTATATGAGAATAAATTACACATGTTTTGCGGAAAAAAAGCATTTTATTGAGCATTTGTGTACAAAAGAAAAAAAACACAATTTGTGCATATGAGAAAAAACGAATAGGAAAAGGTGTTTTCTTCAAAAGAAATCATTTTCAGTAGGGGGTATGGTTTCCATGGACGGCCAGCAGCGTTGTACACCTTTGAGGCATGGTGTCAATAAGGCTATTCATCACGAGTTGGGGAATTTTGTCCCACTCTTCCAGAGGAGTTCTTTCCAGTTCTTGGAGAGTTTGTGGAGGTAGTTGGTGGCCGGCAATTCGTCTTCCTAGAGTGTCCCAAACGTGCTCTATTGGATTCGTGTCTGGTGAACACACTGGCCATTCCATTCGTACGAATCATTCTTTGAAAAGTAAATCTTCCACCAGGAGCACGATTTGGGTTGCAGTTATCGTCCATTAAAAGGATGTCATCTCCGATTGCTGCAGCGTAAGGTACTACAATAAGTCTGAGAATTTCATCCCTATATTGGCGACCAGTCAGAGGTCCATCTCGAATGATATAGAGGTCTATGCACCCGTTAATGGAGATTCCACCATACACCAACACTCCCCCACCGCGAAATCTTGCACTTTCGTGCACGAATGCAGGATTATTCCTATTGTCACTGTCCCTCCTGATGAAAATACGTCTATTATCAGGATGAACAGAAAAACAGGACTCGTCAGAAAAAGAACATTGCTCCATTCATTTCTCCTCCAGTTCACATGCTCTGTTGCCCACTCTTTGCAGTCATGACGATGCCTTGATGTTAGTTTAACACATACCATCGGTCGGCTAGCATACAGACCTACACCATGGAGCCGGTTTCGGACAGACTGAGTTGAAATCGTGGTGTCAGTAGCCGAGCGAAGGTATTATTGGAGAAGAGTAGCGTTCATATTTCGGTGTCTCTAAGCCGTTAACACTAAATAACGATCTTCATTGGGAGTTGTTGCCCGTCTACAACCTTGCCCTGGTCTTGTGGTTAAATGACTTCGTTGAGACATCGTACTCATCGAAACAAATCAGTCACTGAATGCCGATCATCCTTGTCTTCATTGTCTTTTATTCGGTTGAAAGTCAAATTTCATTCACGGCCGCTGAAGAGATGTTTTTGACATAGAACTCAAAATTATCATACTCCACAGTTTGAAAATCAGAAAAATTTGCATTTGTGATTCTCTTCTTCCATTTTCGGAAAAAAAAATTTCGCTTATATATCTTTATTTTATATAAAACTTACAATACATCCTTTAATTATTTTGAGCAGTGTGATTCGATCCCCATAAAGTGATATCTTTTTAGTCATTATTTAATGAGCAAAAAGTATTTTTTTATTCCTAAGACATTTAAATACTTCCTTATGGAAAGTGTCTCTATTTTTAAAACCTAAAGTAATGTGGCAATTTTGCAAAATGTTCAATTGTATTAGTTCACCCACAATAGTAGTAATTAAAATCAAAGACTGGTTTTTTTTGCCATTATTAATTGAATTATATAATTTTAATACTATTTTGCATTTAATTGGTACTGTGTGTCGCAAGTTATTTTTTGGACTATCACAAAAATGAATTTAAAAAAATATTCCTTTAGTTTGCTTAACTACATTTGATTATAAAAATACTTAAATTAGCTTCTGTGTTAACAATGAATTTACATGCACCTTTGGGTTTTTATCTCTTTACTCATTGAAGATATTAAATTCTCTTAAATATCTTGAACATCGTTGAAGATATTCATGTAAAATCATTGTCGATTCGGTAGCCATTATCGATACGGTAGCCAGGTATTACGGTAGATTGTGTATTTTAAGTAAATTTGAAACTTACTTAAAATACTTCATTTGTTTAAGATGCTCTTTACAACTTGGAAAAATAAAAAAATATTTCTTTTTCTAATGAAGAATTAAAGCTTAATTTTAAATCCATTTATGTATCTAAATAATTTGGCAATATTCTGCTGTTTTCTTTATAGCTTTAAATTCAATTCGTTAAAATGAGAAGTCAGGTCTGTTAAAAATACAAGGTCTGCTAAAAGTTGTGCATTTTCCATTTGATTTTTCAGTTCCGTAGTGTTGAATTTGACTTCATCTTTATGAAAAATAGGAACTTCCTTATGTAGAACAAAGAATCATTGCAAACAATTTCGAGAGCTTAGCCAACGAATATCGGCATGAAATAACAAGTCCCCATGTGTCGCATCTACTTCGGATAATTTGTTTAAAAAGTCCAGCAAATTCGATTTCAGTTCGTATCAGAGTTCTGGTTACATCTGTGCAGTACAGGAACATTTATCGAACCCCCCGTAGTCTTACTCCAGCTTATTTATAGCTTCAAAAATATCTGTACTCTTGGTTGTACATTAGAGAGAAATAATTTCCTCTGCTACGCTGAAGTCGTTTTGTGTAGTTCAGATAAAAATTACAAGCTTGTGGAACAGATCAATGTTTTCATCTTAGACACAGCGAAAAATATTTACCCCTTTCAATTATACAACAAAAGCAGATTTTTGGGTACATATTGATTAATGTGGTCCATTCGTCTTGCTTGCAATTGTTTGATAAGATACTGAAACTGTTTCGAATTTTTCTGCTGTTTTAGTTTCATTGAATTGTATTGCCATTGTGTTTGCACAGTTTTTAATAAGCATTCCATCATTAAAAGGTTTCTTTGCTTTGACAACTTCCAGCACTACTTCGTAAGAAGGTAATACTGTATTTGTTATCAGTGTAAGATTTTTAAAAATATATACATGTACTTGTTTTTTCTTATAACCCGTAATGCTAGCCTTTATTGACTCCCCGAGTATTGCTGAAACATTTTCTCGTGTATTGTCATATCATATTATATTCTTTGGCAACTGATAATACTTGCATACAAATAACTTGTTTATTATTGTTGCTTGTAATTAAATAGTCTAATTCCCAACTGTCATAATAAACTTGGTGTTCGTTTTTCGATTCTGTGAAAACATTTCACCGAGTATTTCACTTAAATAGGCTTCAGAATTGGTGCGTAACCGGTCACTAAAACAATTATTTACTAAATCTGATTACGCCGGTTTTGTGACTCTCTTAATTATTTGAACATACTTTCTAGAATATTCAAGGATGATCGTCTTCCTATTTCCATTTAGAAGTGGAAATAGGAATAATTTTGTTGGAACAGGAAATTAGAATGATCTTGCTCGATCATCTTCAAAAAGCTATGCGCACGTTTAAAAACAACTCGAACTAGACTACACATATGTATATAAGAACAGTTGGAACTCGAACTCGATCGTTTGATTTCTAGCTCGAGTTCTGATCTCGCTGCAACTTTCAATCCGTCATCAGTGACGTCATATGCTATTTTACTTGCATTTTATCGTTAATGTAAGAATTATGTATATTTCATATTTGAAGGTAATTTATACGTTTCATGAACAGCACTGTTTTGAAACATGAATTAATCCTGAGTGCTTTTTCCAATTACTTAAGTCATTAAATAAATCTTAGATAAATATAAAGAAGCAAATTTTTTCTTTTGTTTTAAATTATGTAAGAAAAAAGAAGTTCTTTTGGAATTTTTGTGTGAAATTAATTTATTGAAATCAGAATTTGTGTGTTTAAGAGTGAGAACATTGACTGCGAAAAGCCTCTCAGATGCATGTATGTTCGCGGTAAAAGTTTTGAAGGAAAGATTTATGCTATTCAAAAGACTATCAGATTATATTGATTTGTGGTTTTCGTGCAACGAACTGAAAAAAAGATATATCTCGTTTAATGAGCGACATTGTTGGCAATAGTAAAAATGATGATTTTCCCATGACCTTTTAGCAGATTAAAGGCAGATTTAAATGAAACGATGTTCTATTCTGGTAAGTGGTTTTCAAAGAAAGAAGGGGGTAAAAATTGTTATAATCGATAAATCAAAATTTGGAAAGGGAAGGAACATGCAGTAGAAGATCAGTGGGTGCTTAGTGTTCAGAGAGCTAACTGGAGCTTTCTGAACACTAAATAATAATAATGTTATGAAAAATAACTGGAGATTATTTTTGATAGCATTATTATTATTTATGATTATATATTTTCGACAGATGTAGAGAAAATTCAGTTAATCTTATTAAGTAGTGAATTGAACCAGCAACAGTAATTCATTCAAAATGTTAGAAAGCGTATAATTAGTAAGGAAAATAAGACTCTAATAACTATATAATAACTGTCAATCATATTGTCATTTTTGTTGATTCAGAAAAAAGATCAGACACGGAGACAAATTAAAGTAAATTTCTAAAGTATAATCTCAACTTGATTTTCAATTTTATATATATTTAACTTTTTATTTATTTCATAAATCTTATGAAGTAAAGAAATTTAAATTTTTGATTTTTGGAAAATTGTTGAAAAAAATTTAAATGAGTTTAAAATTACTGTTTAAAATTGTGTCAAAATATGCTTTCTTTAACTTATGAATAACATTTTATTCATATGATGATATAAAAAAAATAATGTATATATTATCTTCATTTTCATTATTAGGTAATTTGAAATGCATTTTATACTTTATATTTACATTTGGAAAATTAATATTATTATATTTTCTTATTTAAAATCTTAAAATTTATTTACATTTTTTTTTATTTTTCCTGTTTTTATTTAATTATATGCATATTTATAGATTTTTTTAAGGAAAGAATTTATTACGTAATAATTACGCAAGTTTGGCAAAATATTCTTACCACCAAAAAAATTCGACAATGCGTCAAAAGGATTAAAAGGAAACTGTCATAATTCTGAAACCCATAAAATCTGCAATTATTATCCTTTTCCACTTCCATAAACTTAGGTCAGTTGTCAAAATTATACATATAAGACAACGATTTTATCTTGTAAACTTTGGCTTTAAACAAAAGACAACAGATGGCGCCACAGATTAATTATTTATGTTTAAGTAAAAAATATTATCATGCTTATTAGAAGCAACAATAGATGGCGTTACCTAACTTATTTTATAATTTTTTTTTCTTTCTCATTTTTTGTAAATGAGAAAAAAAAATTTTAAAATAAGTTAGGTACTTTTATAATATTGTTATAATCAATTTATGAAAATATCGTTATAATTCTGATTTGATAAATTGTATCGATAAATTTCCATTAGATATTGAAATTACTTATTCAATCTATATTTATAAATTGATACATCATTCATATTTACCCGTAGGAACACTATTATAACTTCTATTATTAATATAATAATAATATTATGTTGTGCATACTTTTTATTATGATATGTTACTATAATATATAACTATTAACTAGAATTCTACGTTTACCAAATTCAAACATGTATCGCTTATTCAATTTAAATATTTAAAATTTTTCCAATGACTGATTAATTTTCACATTTAAACAATCAGTTTCATCAGTTATCATTTTCATTCTTTCATGAAAGTGATATTATTTCGTTTTGATATGAAATTTCAAACACTTTTCATTTTTTACTATCCTTAATATTTGCAAATTCTGACTTTCAAAAATTTATATTTATCCTTTTTCTAATCTTCTATTCACTCAATAAACATATAGTTTCTGTTTTATAATTTCCTACATATACTATACTATCTGTATCATAATAAAGTCTAAAATTAATTTATTTTCCAATTTGTTTAACGGTTATAGAAACAAATTCTTGATGAATTAGCTGTAAATGGGAATCTAAAGATATCTTTATTAAAATTATTCTTTTTGAAAATTTCTTTTTTAATAAGTCATTCCAATCTAAATAATCAATCAGAAGTACCATATTCAATTCTTTAATAATATCATCTAAAATGATTTTATGAGTATTTTTACTTTCCATGCCAAAAAAGATTTCAAAATAAAAAATAAATATAAAAGTAAAAAATTTTAATACAAAGTAATATTGCTATTCCCCACCATTCTTTGTCATAGATGGTATTTTTCGCAGTCATTTTCACATTTATCACTATTAGGTGATAAATGTTTACATATTTTTCTTAGTTACACTAATGTTAGGTGACGCACTTTTCTTTTCTGTAAAAGAAAAATGTTCTTTCAATCAAATTTCCAGCAGTTCTTGCAATAATAATTACCACTTATTCTTTAGGATCAATCTAATATCGATTAATCACATGTAAACATTTCTAAAAGAAGCAGGAAAATTACATTTAAGCCTTTTAATTTTTCGATATCTCCTTTAAATTTTTGTTTATATATTCTTTGCAAAATATTTCATCTTCTTCACAGTTAGATTATCTTACAAAATATCTATGTGAAAACATTTGTATTTGTGGAAATGAAACAATATTTAAAATGAAGAAGATTTTTGAAATTGGTTATTTACTCTGGATGAGCACCGTAATTACTCGTTAAAAAAATGGTTTGATTGTCAATTCAGAAAACTTATACATGCACTTGAAATTTATTAAAATAGTGGGTTAAATTTTATAAAAGCTGACACTTAAATATGTTTGTTAATTCTACTAATAATAGATTAACTATCCTTAAAAAAATTCCCTACATCATTTCATTTAAGAAAATAAGTAAAAGGTTAATTTCTTCATTTATGTGTGAAATCTAACTTATTTTCCTCCCTTGTAAGACGTTTTGCCATCAGTTTAATAATTATTCTCACTTAAAGATAATAATGCTATAATAATGCTGAAATGTTTTTTATTCTCATGCGTAAAAATATAAATCATTTTATAACTATCATAGCATCTTTTTTTAGATACAGTTTAGATTATTTTCTAATCTGAATATCTGATACTGAATAATTTATGAATTTTGCAAATGTTTTAACTTTTTTTAGCTGCAAATGTCTAGTGATATGCTACATAATTTTACAGATAGTATTTATTGTAATAGACCACTATTTCTCTTGATATTTTATCACTTGACAATTTTTCAGTATTTAATTTTTTTCACAAAATAATATCAGAAGCTGTTACAATTGATCAAGTTATGCAAATATTATCAATATTTTTAGTTTGAAATATACTTCGATTTTTCGTAGGATTAGTTTCAAAATACATTTTTAAATAATCTTTATGGGGTAATTTCATCACATTAAAACCAAATGTACATTAAGTTTGTATCTATTTATATTCAATCTGAATAGATAATTTATTTATACATTAAAAATTTCAGTAGCTGACATAATCTTATAATAAAAAATGTTATTTAATTTTGAATTGCAATTAATCACATATGTATCTTTTCCTTTATCATTCCAATGACATTCCTAAATATATATATATGAAAAATGTTATCATGTTATTCAAGTAAAATGTTATATCTTACCACTCTAGAGTTCCTTCTATGTGAATCTTATATTTCAGTATAAATAAAGTTGAAGATTTAATAATTTCCAATTCAGGTTCAGATGGCCTTTTAAGGCTTAATTTTGTTTGATAATGTGCTGAATTAGATCAGATTATTTGTTTCTTAAATTTGTGAATATCGTTCGCTGTACAATATTCTAGTACCTCTCATACTCTTTGTAATTATTTCTTTTAAATCTTTTTTTTTTTTTTTTTTTTAAATCATGTAATCAATTACATGTAGAATATTTGTTCAGAATTTCCCAATTTCGAATCATTTTAAATTTCGTACGTTAGTTTCTACATTAGTCACATAAGCATTCTATTTATAAGGAATATAAGTTTAAGAGTTATTTTCTCAACCATTTTCTCAATGTGGTAATATGAAATTACTTTTTTAAACAATGTGATTTAGAGTAATATTTTCCACAGTTATGTAAATTTATTTATTTTTTTATTTCCTATGAAAACTTTACAAGATTTACGATACTTAAGAAAAAGAATCGAGCATTTTTGATTTTTTTACAAACCTTGCAATATTTCACAAGATCCATTCCTTATAAATGATTTTTAAAAGAATCTTTTTAATATGAAATATTCCAAATAATCACCTCTTGTATATAATAGAACCAAAAGAATGTTTGATTATTTAATTTGTAATTTAAACTGATAATATAATACATGAAATTGCATATTGAAAAGTCTCATTTTATGATATTGAAAATACACATTCAAAGTTATTAAAGATGAAATAAAATATTATATTTTGCTGGATCTTGTTTATGGTCAGTTAGCCTCACCATCATCCTCAGAACAAAAGGCCATAGCCACCAGGTCGATCTGCGTAGCAACCATCCATATGATTTTATCTTCAGAGACCTTTGCAAATAAGTGCTACAGAACGTGTCTTATGTTTCTAACAGTCAAGTAAAAGTTTTTCACGAATGAAACAATTCATTGCGTATAGAGGGCGCCATAACTTTCGAATGAAATATTTTGTACTTTAAAATACATTTAGGATTCCTTAAATTTAAAATTAAAAATGAAAAAGCAATACAATTAAAGTTATTGTTGTATAATATGTTATACATAAGAAAAAAACTTTTAATGGAATGAAATTTTGTGTTCTAAATTTATAAAATTTAAATGAAATAAAATTAATTTATTCATATTTAACCTGAGATTTGATTAACATTTGTCAATGTCAAAATATCATACATTTTCCAACAATTAAAAGCATTTGTTCCTTATAGATGGTGCAGTGGTTTGCAAGCTCAGTTTGTGTTACAGAATTTATAACCGCGTCAATTTATAATTTCAAATAAATACGTTGCAAAATTAAGGCGATTATAAAACAGTATCACATTTGGTGCGCATTATGAAGTAAGAATATGTTAATGTACTTCAAAAGACAAACTTTTAAGAATATAATTTGGATTTTAAATGTTTTATTTTTTCATACATACATAATTTCTTAGAGTTGTTTTATTTGTGTAAAACTTTCTAAGAATTATATCATTATTTATCAAAATAAATTTTATTAATTTTGCATTCAACAAATGAAGCGAGTAAAAATATGTGAAAAAGTGACATATTTCGGATGAATATTAATATTGTTAAAGTAATATAATAAAGTAAATTTCTATTGATATTTTATCATATTAATCAAATAATTAACATAAAAAACAATTATAATTGTAAATAACACATCGATTAAATTTTCAAAACCAATTTTTATTCCCTGATTTCGAACTGGCCATAGTTCTAATAAAAAATTACAATATTTCTGTAATATTTATATTCTTTTTTTATCGATAGTATGTATTTCACCTTTTCAAATTTATACAGAAGGTAAAAATGTTTACAATATAAAAGTTCAGTATACTTTAGTTTGCAACATGTAGGGCAGATGGAGGCACCGACAAAATGTAGATCTCTTACTTCTATCCTTCTTCATTTATAGCATTATTATTATAATTATCCTGGATCAAAAGAATTTGAGTTTTTAATAATTATAAATAAAAAGAAAATTAGAAAGATCGAGAAAGTCTTATTTGATTAATTTATTATAAATAATTTTTATTTCGAATGAAATAGTACATAAAGCAGTACAGAGATAGCAGCACTATATTCATATAACTTGAAAGTTTTATTTTCATAGTTAATTTAAAAAATACTTTATAAAATATATAATTTTACTTTCCCTCTCTAATTTAAATATAAATTAAAAATGTAAACTTTGATGCAGTATTTTCATAATTAGAAATGTACTCGCCTCGAATTATCAGAATTGGAGAAAATTAGTAAGCTCAATTTTCTCCAATTAATTTCATTTCCAAAACGAAATATTTTAAAAATCACAAAATCATTTATTATCATTAAGCAAAAGTTGTTCTTAATATTCTACGACACAAGCTAAAGTATTTATCAACTATAAGTCTTATTTAAATATTAATTTAATCATTTATATTAGCTACACTAAATTGTTAAATTAATGTCTGAGTGAAAATTATGACAGAATAACTGAAACATTTAATTACGAGTAAATGTGCATTTTATAATTTGAGTTTCTTTCTTAGAAAAATAAAGATAGGCGAAGATTAATGAAGGTTAAATTATATTAGGGATTTTAAAAATGAAAAAAAAAAAAACAGATATACAATATAGATATCATTTTTTATTTTTTTATATTTTTTTACATTTTTTATATTTTTATATTATTAAATAATATTAAATATAATTTAATAATATAATAATTTTTAAATAATAAATATTATTTATTATAAATATTATTTAAATAAATGTTATTATATTTATTTAAATATTATAATAATATTTATATTATTTAAATAAAAAATATATTTATGCAAATAATATAAATATTTAAATAATATTCAATTATTTATATTATTTAAATTAATATAAATAATTTATTGAAATAAATTAAATTAAATAAGTAAGAATATTATTAAAAAAACAATATTATCAATATATTCCCAATAAAATTTCAAAGCAATTTGTGGTTATATAATTAATAACATAATAATCACAAAGTCTTGAGCTAATAATTAAATAGATATTAAAATTTAATTACTCAAATACTTGTTTAAAATTAATCATGCGAAATCTTCAGTAAAAAATGTGTAATTTGGAATTTTGTAAATTTCTTTCAAAATATGAGTTCGGGGATGTAGCTGGCTCTTAAAAGTGCATTGTTGAAAACTCACACCATTTCTAGTTCGCAATTTTAATGGATTTGAATATCAATTGATCGATTTTTAAAAACGGTAGTAATTAAAAGTTCAATACATTTAATAATATACATAAAATATAACGTAAATTTTGTATTTGAGGACAATTTTTCTTAAAATTTACTTGCTTTGAATTCAGATCAAAATTCAATGTATATTTTAAAGATAAAATAAATTCATTTCATTTTTAGATGATAATTTTGATTTCTCACGAAATAAAATAAAACTTAACATTTTCAGAATAACTGAAAAAAAAAATCTCAAAACTATTTCTAATTTTTTTGTAAGAAGAAAATTTTCGGTATTTCTAGAAAGGCATTTAATTTGTTATCATAATTTTTGAAATTTCTTATTTACATTATAATGTAAAAACAAAAATATTTATAATAAGACCTTAATAATAACATATATTTATGTAATTCATTCATAACTATTGTTAATATCATTGAAAAATTTACATTAAGAACAAAATTCAAAAATAGTTAAAGATAACTATTTTTTTTATTTTTATCATTAATATAAATTTAAGGTAGGAAATTTATATTAGAAATTTTTTTTTTCTGTGAAGTCAATTCACAGAAAAAAAGTCACCATTATTTCTATAATTTTTTTATGATATAAACAACTACACTTAAAATACAACCATTAAATTATGGCTATAATAAATTAACAATTGATGTTATTTAAATTTATGTTCAAGGCAATACGATAAATGTTGATAATCTTTTTTTTAATTTTATTTTTAGTAATTTGTCATTGAGAAAATGGGTCTGTTGCGCCATTCTGTGAAAATGATTGTTCAGCACCCTGGCGATAACCTTATTTTAAGTGTGAATGCACTTGTGAACCTACAGTTATCGGTTACACCAAAAACCATTAACTTTTCCACAGAATAATCAGAAATGTCCTTCACTTATACCTCACGTAAACATCCGAATGCCACTTCAGCAACAAAGTATCCTCACCGTGCTCCCAAAATTCAAGTCACCTGTAACACGCATGCGCATCGAAGGTTGATTGACATCGGGGGCTAGTGTGAATGACCTCTGCACTGAGATCAATGACCGTGGTGTTCCTACAAGGGAGAATCCATTCCAAAACTCAAGGACAAACTTCACTTTCTCTTCTCGCTCCAAAACCCTTTCGGTACCTAGGAGATTCGAAATCCGATAGGAAACGGGGAAGTAAATGCTTAGAGGATGAGAAGGAAAAGTTTATTTTGGCGAACGTATCGCTGCATTTGGCATTCGACATATCATTTTATTCATCATAATCTAAAAGTATAAATTTAATTTACTGACATTTTCAAAAATTTCAAAATTATAATGTTTGCATGAATTTATTTTGAACTAGACAAGATATATTTGCAATATAAAAAAATTAAACCCGATGAAATTTGCTACAAATTCTGTGATATTGTTTTTTTAATTTTATTTTTAAGTTATATAATTTTTTTTACAAAATTTTATTTTTATTTATTTTTTTTTCTATATTTTTAACGCCCAAAGTGTCAATCAGTATATCATCACAAAGAGACAAGCGTCATTTTCGAACACTTTATTGTCTTATAATCTTTCGAAAGCTTCCTTGTAATTTTAATAGTATTTTAAATATTATTGTAATATACAAAACTGTAGACACAGTTAAAAGTTTTAAATGTTAAAAATTTAACTCTATATAATTTATTCAAGTAAAATGATTTCTTAAGAGAACAGATAGTTTAATATTTTATTATATAAAGTTATCTGCTCTCTGATTATACATAAAAAAATTATATTAAATCGATCATACATAAATAAAATATTTATTAGTTTTATGACTTAAATCTAATTTTTATCATATTATAGTGGTTATCATAAGCTAAAAGGAATATATTGAGAAATACAGGTATAAAAATCCTTATTATTTGATTTGTTAATATTTTATTAACAAATCAAAAATTATCCCCATAGCTTAATTGCTTTAATTAAAACTACTATATAATTTACTTTTTGTCAACAATGCAGTGTTACCCTTATTAATGAAATTATACATATATATATATATATAATTTGTGAATAAAACGTATCTATTTTCTGTTATTAAATCAATTTTTTAGCATATTTTTCGTTGATAAACAATGTAAATAAATCTCTCTATGTTATATTTATTTTAAATATTGCTGTATTAACTTTTCGATATCAAGTTCAGCTGAATATGTTCGTGGTAACACAGTTCAATGTTCCTTCACTATGAAGTGTTCTAGCACAGGTGTCTACCTCGTCTTTTGACAGTGGTTCAAAATGATGAAGCAATCCTGTGCAGGAATAAGATGATCACTTCAGGCAGAAATAAACAGACATATCGTGATTGTATAGCAATATCCCTTTAATTTAAATTGTTAATTTATTTAATAAAATTGTGATCCTTTTATTTATTTCACAAATATCTTATTAATCTTACATTAGAATTTTATATTTTAAAAATTCACAACACTCAATATTCGATTGCACTAAAAATGGTTTCCTATTTAAGGGAACTTATTTAAAGGATAAGAAGCGTATAAACATATCAAAACATTCAAAATGGATTTTTAAAATAGATACAAAATCAAAAATTAAAATAACGGTAATAAGAAATCGTTATTTAACTTACGATTTTGCGCAATAAATCTAAAATTTATCAATGAATATTGTTTATATTTTAATAAATTATCAAAGAATAAAAATGTCATTATTAGAGTTATTAAGAATAATTATACATAATCTTGAGAGACATTTGAATCAAAATTATTAAAGTAATAAAAAAATATTTCTATATAATTTTTATATAATTTTATATAATATAAATTTTTATATAATTTTTATAAAATAATAAAATGTTTTTTTTTTATAATTTTTCCAATGAAATTAAGTTATCAAGTATTTTACTAATAAATTTATTAAGAATTTAATTATTAATGAATGTTTGATTCCATTTCTAATTATAAATTTCATATATTTCATTTAAAAAATCAACAAGAAAATACTTTGATTAAGTTTAAAAAAAAAGAAGAGAGCCTTTTACCAAAAATATTTCAAGTGAAAATAAAAGTGTCTAAAATTCTCGCCAATTCGGCGCCACCGCTTGGCGTAAACTCTCTTGGAAAAGAGAAAGTACACTAACCTTCAGGGTGAATTGAGAAAAAGTGAAAGCGGAACAGGTTATCGCAGAGTGAACGAACGACAATGAATCCACTTTCCCTAAGTTTTACCTCCACAGAGGCTATAATAGGGGAAACCCTGTTTGTTCACGAAATGGAATAACCTGCTGCATTCTATCTCAGTGGAATCCTTACCCATCCGCCCTGCTGAGTTCGTTCATTATCGAGAAATGGGTGACGGCCTCAATGAAACCGATTCTCCTCTCCACCCCTAAAATGTGTGTTCAGTAAGTCGGTTATTAATTTAAGGTCGGTTCAGTGGCAGCGTGTGCTCTGGTAGTGGCCTTTTGACCTACTTATTTAAGGTCCCTGTACGATTTTTGGTACAGTGGTTTTTGTATTTAACCTTAATTCATATTTTGCGACCCCGTGGTCGAAATTAACTGAGATCCTGAGGAAACCATCAAAATATTTCATTACTAGCCAAAATGTTTGATATATATATATATATATATATATATAATTTGAAAAATATACATTTCCTACGAAAATTTGAAAAAAAAATTTTCTTTGGAAATTTTTTAATACAAATGGGGAAAAAATTGCAAATATGATAAGATAATAGAAATAAGTATTAATGACTTCAATGAATAAAATAATATACTCTATTAAGAATAATAGATCCTTATAAAATTGTTGAAATACAACAAATGAAATTATATGAGAAAAATGTGAATACATTTTCGTTTAACCAAAAATAAATACATGAATTATTTTGCTTAAGATATTTATATAAAAAACGTAACTGAATGCTTATTAAAATCTATTTCAACTGTAATGAAATAAAAAAAAATTAGTCTTTAAGGTTTTTCTTTATAATTATCCAATTCATTAATAATGGTTGATTGATTATATATTGTTTCAAATAATTTGAAATATTTGATTTTCAGCTCACTCTCATTAATATAATTATTAATGTTATGATAATAAATACTTATGATCAAATGAAATTAATTAGTCTTTATAGTTTATTTAATTGATAAATTTTTTCATGGATCTAAAAACTTTAAAGAAGAAAAAAAACCATCAAGTACTTTTATTAAATAATTTTTAAAAACTTTTCTAAAAATATTGTACACTTAAAGAAAAGTCATATTTTCATTGACTGCAATAAAATAAGATATAAATACACGAAAGTATCAATAACATAAAAAATATAATATTTATTAAAATCACCATTAATTAAAAATATATATATTCAACCAAATCACTATAACTGACTTTTTAATAATAATTTTAGGGAATCAACAAGTGTAAGTTAATTTCAAACGAAACTATAAACTATAAAAAAAACGTCACAAAAGAGGGGATATGAGAAAAGTAAATAAGAGATAAAATCCTCTACCCACAAGGTCAAAGATATTACTGACACCTGTTCAGCATTCGTTTGCTGAAGGTGAGTCAGGAGAAATCCCAAATTGAAATATACCTCGACTCCTGTATGGTGACTATTGGATCCTCCCAATAGCCGAAGGGTTGGAAGGTAAGAAAGAGGGAGGGGAAGGTCACATCGGAAGGCGGTAAAGCGGCTTTTTAGTAAAGAAAGGGTGAAGACTAGTGTAGCATCCGTCTACCCGGGTATAGATACTTCCGCTCTTGGAGGGGTGGCTGCGTGCGCCTCTGCGCATTCTCCTCCGCGAGTGACGTCATTGGGTCGGGGTGTTCTCCGCCACCCGACCTTGGTGGATGGGTAGGGCGACCTTGAATCGGCTCTCCCGACCTTCATTTGTCCTCAGTTGACCCGAAACTTCCCCTTTGTGGCATTGGGGGGCGCGTGGCACGGTCAGGGCGCACGGGTTCCGGTCAATCACATGCTTCCTCGGGGGCGGGAAGATGCGGCTTCCCGGTTTCCCCCTCCTGCCGGGAAGGAAAGGGTTGAGCGCGTGGGACGGGATGT